>JAWRVF010001855.1:0-38379 GCA_036785485.1 Physcomitrellopsis africana | reverse complement strand
GTCCATCAGAATTAGATCGTTGTTGTTCCACCAACATGGTGACCGCCCTCAGAAGATCCATGGCTCCAACCGTTCCTTGTCCTTCTCGTAAATTTGTCCCTAAATTTGTATCTTCTATGATTCTTAATCCAACTGACTGCCCCTAAAGCAGCTCTCAGTGGAAGCACCAATATGTCGTGGCGAAAGTCCGCTTCAGGTAGACGCAAGGTCCCTCTTTACAATCAAGTTGGATCCAATATGCACAAATTTTTTAAAACTTTTCTTTTATAGTCACAAAACCATGTGTATAATAAATCAACAAACTAGAAGCTTGGAAATTTATAAATCAAAATCCAGCCATTTATATAAGTTCAAATTTTGGAAGCATAGAGTTCACTTCTTTAGTCATCTTCACAAAAATTCTCAACTGTGAATTCATTACCGATCACCAAATATCATCAAAATATTAGCAAGTAATTATATAAGTAAAACCAAACCAGAAACTTGAAAATTCATAATTTAAGATCCAATTGTTCAAATAAGCTCAAAATTTGGGAAAACATATTTCATACCTTTGATCTTTGTCACATAAATTTTGAGCCGTGAATTCATTGTTGATCATTAGATATCACCAAATCCTTGGCAGATACTTTTAGAAGTCAAATTTCAATCCGAAACTTGAAAATTCATAATTTAAGATCCAGCCATTCAAATAAGCTCAAAATTTGGGAAAAAATATTTCATACCTTTGATCTTTGTCACATAAATTTTGAGCCGTGAATTCATTGTTGATCATTAAATATCTCCAAATCCTTGGCAGATACTTTTAGAAGTCAAATCTCAACCCAAAACTTGAAAATTCATAATTGAAGATCTAGCCATTCAAATAAGCTTTAAATTTGGGAAAACATATTTCATACCTTTGACTATCGTCACATAATTTTTGAGCTGTGAAATCATTGCCAATCAATAGATAACACCAAATCCTTGGCAGATACTTTTAGAAGTTAAAGCTCAATCCGAAACTTGAAAATTCATAATTGAAGATCCAGCCGTTCAAATAAGCTCAAAATTTGGGAAAACATAACTCATACCTTTGATCTTCATCACATAAAATTTGAGCTATGAATTCATTGCTGATCGTTAGATATCATCAAATCCTTGGCAGATACTTTTAAAAGTCAAAACCCTAGACACCTAAGAATAAATTTGCCATTACTCCCTAATCAAAGTCTCAATTGATATGAGATTTTAGACATAGACTCTTTATAGTATAAGTAATATGTACACAAAAAATGAGCTTCAAATTCTTCTTGAAACTCAAGTTCTAGCTTAAAGCAAATCCTTCTATTTATCTAACTTCTTCAAAACCCTAGTTTAGTTTGCTAGGTTTAACTAGCCATATCTCACTCATTATAGAATCATTTCTATCAATTCTTGGATGTAAAAAGTGTATCTTGAAATCTAGTTTCTAACCCAACTTTTGGATTTCTTAGTAGTATCTTAAAACTTCTAATATATCCTAAAAAGTGACAGTAGGTGTCATATTAGTAGTCTAAGTTCAAACAAGCATATCTCTCTCATCTAAGCTCCAAATCCTGCGTTTCTACCACCTAAACTCATGCCAAGAAGACGCTCTCTTTGAATACCTCTCTGTATTTGCCAAAAAACCCCGTCTTCTTCTCCTCCGAACTCGTCAAAAAAGTCGCAGCCAAGGTCTTCAAAGTCCAAGTCAACAATTAATAGTTTAAAGTTATATAAACCCCAAATCTAATCCTCCAAGACAATACTATTAATGGTAGCCGACTATTGACATCCAAATCTACTATTTATCCTTGGTAAATCCTAAATTCAATCTCAAAGTCAAAACTTCTTATATCTACAAATATAATCCTGAATCTACTAAAATCTAAGATTGAAAAAAAGATAAAAGAAATAAAAGAAAGTTTCAAGGCTAGATCAAAGTTAAAGTTAAGATTAAAGATAAGGTAAAAATTTAACTAAAGAAAAAGAAAGAAAGTGAGAAATTTTTCCTAAACTATATAAAAAACTTAGATTGGTAAGAAGAAAGAAAGAACTTAATAAAATTTCGAAGAAAAGATAGTTAAGTTAGGTTTCTATATATGGATATATTTACTTCATCTTCATCTGAAATAGCTTCATCTTCCAAAAGCACTCCTTTCATCTTTAGATTTTTTTCAATTTTTCTTAATTTAGCTCTATATTTAGAGTCTAATATATCAATACCTTGAAAACTTGAAATACCACATTTGGTCAAATCCAAAATTCCACAGTCATTCTTCTGTACATTGGGGAATATAGTAGTAAATAAAATACTTGCACTCGTAGATCCCCATGCTCCACGTGTGCTCCTTAGAAATCCTGGAAAGTCTCTTCAGTGTCTAGAGGTACTTCTCGCAGTTGATCTCGATGTCTTTCATGCTTTGGCTTTACTGTGAGAAATTGCACTGAATTTCTTCCATCACAACTCCGAATTCTAGCATAATGTGATCCATCATCTAATACCTTAGTTTCCATTCTTGAAGCTATAATATATGGTTGCCCAAGTATAATTGGATACGTACTTTGGACTTGCACAAAGAAATTCTGATCCACCTCCACATTTCCAATTTTTGTTTTAACTGCTGGGCATGCACCATAAAGACCCCCTCTTTCGTTGTTTGCCGCTCTCAATACCCATCCATGTTTGGTATCTATAGGCCATTTTCTTTTTTCATAAATGACCTTTGATATTATATTAATTTCAGATCCATGATCCACAAGAGCATGTATTGCTTCTTCTAAATTTCCAAGTTTAACTTGGGTTTCTGTTGTAGCCCTTGCCCAATATGGATGAGCATACATTGTTTTTTTTTTACTCACACTTTCCTCATCTGCAGCCGATAAACATGCGTGCACTCTTGCCTCATTTTTCTCTCTTACTTTTATTTCTTTTGTTGCAAGATTAATTTGTTCTTCAATCTTACAATCATCTTCAACTCCTGATTTCTTAATTCCTTCATTTTTTATAGCAATCTTTTCTAGTAATGTTTGAATTTTAGGAAAAAATATACTTAGTACCTCCATTTCTAAATCCTCATGCAAATCATCATCCAGGCTTTGCTCTTGGATATTATAAGTATCATTTGTAAGTTCTTCATTGCAACTTTCTTTGGACCCAAAATCACATATTGTAGAGAATACATGAGCAATCTCATCACCTTCTTCTTCAGTTATGCAAGTATCAATTGCACTAGCCATGACTGTTTCGGTTGTCATTTGACGTTTTCTTTTTATTACGTCGATTATGAGTTCATGAAAATCTTTCTTTGCTATTCCCAAGGCTTCTCTCAATGTGAATTCAATCTTAGCATCAAGAATTCTCTCTTCCAAAATTCCTTTCATATCTATTGATGTTTCTATATCAGAACAAAGTTTATAAGTAGGGCCTTTAACCTTACCTCGTCCCGCTTCTTCTTTTTCCTTTCCTTTGCTTGCTCTCATTCTCTCCTCCCATTTGTCCTTAGACAACAATGTATCTTTCGGGTTTGAAGTTGAAGGTGTAGACCCTGATGGATGGTTGGTACCTTGAACAAAATCCTCCTTTTTTTTCTCACCTTCATTACTTTTGCGAGTTTGCCTTTTATTTATAAGCTCTCCTTCTTTTTCTTCTTCTGCATTTCTTCCTCTCTTCACCTCTACCCAAACATCTTGGTTGCCATCCTTTTCTTTATTTCTATCCAGAAAAGCTTTGATGCTTGTAGTATCAACAGGATCATCCCATCCAGTTCTTTGTCTGATAGCTTGGGCCCCTCGTATCATAGCCTCACGTGTTGCATGAAACGGAATTTCAATATTATTTTGCCATGCAACAATTTGATAAGAATTGACATTGCTTGAATCTTGGGATTTAGCTCTTTTAATCCAATCCTCCATCACCTTCTTCATTCCTCCTTTACCAAAATTAGTATCTAATAGAGAATCTGTAGCTGCTTCCCTAATTCTTCCTTCTTTGAAAATGATTTTTCCATCCTTTAAAGCTCTGGCATACTCTGTGCAATTATTCCGGCTATGATTAGTGTCATCACACCAAATGCACCTCATTATATAATTTTTTTTTCCTTCTGGTGGCTGTGAAGAACCACTGCTTTGACCCTTCTTCAACTCACTCATTTCCACCCTTAATTCCTTTATACCTTTGATTAATTCCTCAAGAGTACCTTCATCTATTGTTTTGCTCTTTCCAACAACTGTAGATGGAGTGGATTGCACCGATGGTGTATTTTGTATTGAAGAAGTGATTGGTTCTTTCAAGATGCCTATTGGAATGGCTTCTGCATATGCCCCCATTCCCCTAGATCTCACCCTTTGTTGTTTGGCTAATAAAATGATGGATTCCTCCACTCTTCTCCAATCTGTGGTGAAGCCACCTTCTGCATCCTTGTCTCCCAAAAGTATAAGCAATCTATCTTCTAAAGCTTCATCAGCTGCTTGTAAAAATAGCTCAACCTTTCGACTATCCAAAAACATTCGATCTGACACAGAAAGTTGACCATATTTCTTTTCAAATGCTCTGAGTAACTCATTTGGTCCCATCATCTTTCCTGGGCGTAGTTCCACCCAATCTAAGAAAAACCGCTTACTCATCCTGTCAGTGTCTTCATCAAAGAACTCATTTCTCATCCGTTCTTCAAACCTCACCCATGTGATTGCATTAGCAGTTGTTCTTATATGACGTACTCGATCTCGAATCTCTGGTACCACAACCAAATCAAAAGTCTCTAACATTCTAGCTTGTGGAACTTGATGGATCTCCATTTCACAAACATAGGCTTTAAGAAATTTAGTGATATCTTTGCCATCAAACCGGCCTACCTTGTCAATGACTCCTCGAAGTGCCTTTGTAGCTCCATGTCCATCAGAATTAGATCATTGTTGTTCCACCAACATGGTGACCACCCTCAGAAGATCCATGGCTCCAACCGTTCCTTGTCCTTCTCGTAAATTTGTCTCTGAATTCGTATCTTCCATGATTCTTAACCCAACTAATTGCCCCTAAAGCAGCTCTCAGTGGAAGAACCAATATGTCGTGGCAAAAGTCCGCTTCAGGTAGACGTAAGGTCCCTCTTTACAATCAAGTTGGATCCAATAAGCACAAATTTTTTTAAATTTTTCTTTCATAGTCACAAAACCATGCGTATAATAAATCAACAAACTAGAAGCTTGGAAATTTATAAATCAAAATCCAGCCATTTATATAAGTTCAAATTTTGGAAACATAGAGTTCACTTCTTTAGTCATCTTCACAAAAATTCTCAACCGTGAATTCATTACCGATCACCAAATATCATCAAAATATTAGCAAGTAATTATATAAGTAAAACCAAACCAGAAACTTGAAAATTCATAATTTAAGATCCAATTGTTCAAATAAGCTCAAAATTTGGGAAAACATATCTCATATCTTTGATCTTTGTCACATAAATTTTGAGCCGTGAATTCATTGTTGATCATTAGATATCACCAAATCCTTGGCAGATACTTTTAGAAGTCAAATCTTAATCCGAAACTTGAAAATTCATAATTTAAGATCCAACTGTTTAAATAAACTCAAAATTTGGGAAAACATATTTCATACTTTTGATCTTTGTCACATAAGTTTTGAGCTGTGAATTCATTGTTGATCATTAGATATCACCAAATCCTTGGCAAATACTTTTAGAAGTCAAATCTCAATCCAAAACTTGAAAATTCATAATTTAAGATCCAATCGTTCAAATAAGCTCAAAATTTGGGAAAACATATTTCATACCTCTGACTATTGTCACATAATTTTTGAGCTGTGAAATCATTGTCGATCAATAGATAACACCAAATCCTTGGCAGATACTTTTAGAAGTCAAATCTCAACCTGAAACTTGAAAATTCATAATTGAAGATCCAGCTGTTCAAATAAGCTCAAAATTTGGAAAAACATAACTCATACCTTTGATCTTCATCACATAAATTTTGAGCTATGAATTCATTGCTGATCGTTAGATATCACCAAATCCTTGGCAGATACTTTTTAAAAGTCAAAACCCTAGACACCTGAGAACAAATTTGCCATTACTCCCTAATCAAAGTCTCAATTGATATGAGATTTTAGACATAGACTTTTTATAGTATAAGTAATATGTACACAAAAAATGAGCTTCAAATTCTTCTTGAAACTCAAGTTCTAGCTTAAAGCAAATCCTTCTATTTATCTAACTTCTTCAAAACCCCAGTTTAGTTTGCTGGGTTTAACTAGCCATATCTCACTCAATCTGAACTCATTTCTATCAATTCTTGGACATAAAGTGTGTAGCTTGAAGTCTAGTTTCTAATCCAACTTTTGGATTTCTTGCTAGTATCTTAAAACTTCTAATATACCCTGAAAAGTGACAGTAGGTGTCATATTAGTAGTCTAAGTTCAAACAAGCATATCTCTCATCTAAGCTCCGATTCCTGCGTTTCTACCACCTAAACTCATGCCAAGAAGAAGCTCTCTCTGAATACCTCTCTGCATTTGCCAAAAAACCCCGTCTTCTTCTCCTCCGAGCTCGTCAAAAAAGTCGCAGCCAAGGTCTTCAAAGTCCAAGTCAACAATTAATAGTTTAAAGTTATAAAAACCCCAAATTTAATCCTCCAAGTCAGCACTATTAATGGTAGCCGACTATTGACATCCAAATCTACTATTTATCCTTGGTAAATCCTAAATTCAATCTCAAAGTCAAAACTTCTTATATCTACAAATATAATCCTGAATCTACTAAAATCTAAGATTGAAAAAAAGATAAAAGAAATAAAAGAAAGTTTCAAGGCTAGATCAAAGTTAAAGTTAAGATTAAAGATAAGGTAAAAATTTAACTAAAGAAAAAGAAAGAAAGTGAGAAATTTTTCCTAAACTATATAAAAAACTTAGATTGGTAAGAAGAAAGAAAGAACTTAATAAAATTTCGAAGAAAAGATAGTTAAGTTAGGTTTCTATATTGGATGCATTTACTTCACAACACCTGCAAATTTCAAACCCTATACACCTCTGAAAGGTCCTATTCTCTCCTCAGAACCCTCTCCTTGTTTTATGATAGATGTATATTTAGGACCAAAAAATTACAGAGCCTCTGCCTTATTAGATTCAGGAGCCTCAGCATGTTTTCTAAATGAACAATTTGTTAAGAATCATAAAATACCTTTAGTACAGAAACCTAAACCCATACATGTAGAAGTCATAGATGGTCGCCCATTATCCTCAGGAGATCTCACTCATGAAACCCGTCCTATAAAAGTAACAATAGATGGTCATAATAGCTATGTAACCTTTAACATAATTAAATCTCCGTCTAATCCAGTTATTCTAAGTTTTTCATGGCTAGAAAAATATAACCCTCAAATAGATTGGAATTCTCGTAGACTTGACTTTTTCTAGGATATTATTAAACATCTTATCGATCCAGTAAAAAGCTACAAGTTTGATACAGTAAAACCTGTACTAATAGGTGCAAAAGCTTTTATATACGCAGCAAAAGAAGGACCAACTTTTGCTATTTACGCAACACCCATTTTTGATAGTGGAAAGGCTTCAAGTGGCATTCCAAGCCAATACCGAGACTATCAAGATGTTTTTGAGAAGAAGAATGCTAATATTCTTTCGGAGCATCGTCCATATGATTGTTCAATTGATCTCAAAGAGGGATCTCAGCCTCCTTTTAGACCAATCTACAATTCATCACAAAATGAGTTGGCTGAACTCAAGGAGTATATTGAAGAGAATCTGGCCAAGAACTTCATACGCCATTCCAAATCTCCTGCAGGAGCTCCAATTCTATTTGTGAAGAAAAAAGATGGATCATTACGAATGTGTGTGGATTATCGGGGACTTAACAAGATCACTATCAAGAACATGTATCCACTACCTTTAATCTCTGGACTTCTTGATCAACTAAATCAAGCTAAGATCTATACAAAAATAGATCTACGAGGAGTATACAACTTGGTTCGAATTAAAGAAGGAGATGAGTGGAAAATTGCATTTTGAACAAGGTATGGACATTTCGAATATAATGTTATGCCTTTTGGACTCACAAATGCACCAGCTGCTTTCCAACATCTCATGAACGATGTTTTTCATGAATTTTTAGATGATTTTGTTGTCTATTACCTAGATGACATTTTAATCTACTCTAAGAATGTAGAAGAGCACGAAACACATGTTCGTCATATCTTACAAAAACTTAGAGAAACAGGATTGTATGCCAAGATGGAAAAGTGTGTATTTCACACTACTCAAGTTGACTTCTTAGGATATATCATCTCAAATGATGGCCTCATGATGGATCCTAAGAAAGTCCAAATAATCATGGATTGGAAGATTCCAAAAACAGTAAGGGATGTACAATATTTTTTAGGATTTGCCAATTACTATCGAATCTTCATCAAGAACTTTTCTCAAGTTGTAGCCCTACTTACACGTTTGACTTGTAAGGACAAGCTCGAGTGGAGTAAAGAAGCAGAAGCATCATTTGAAGCTTTGAAGATAGCTTTTACTTCTGCACCAATCTTGTATTATGTTGATTTTTTCAAAGCATTCTTTATGGAAACAGACGCATCTGACTTTGCTTTGGGCGCAGTATTGTCACAAATGGGAACAGATGACAAACTCCATCTAGTAGCTTTCTATTCCAAGAAATTTTCGGCAGCAGAGATCAACTACGAAATCCACGATAAAGAACTTCTCACAATTGTGGATTCTTTTCAAGAATGGCGTCAATATCTAGAAGGCGCTTTTAGTCCAGTCACCGTATATACGGATCACAAGAACCTCAAGTATTTCATGTCAGCACGCGTGTTGAATCGTCGTCAGGCTCGTTGGAGCATGTCTCTATCAAGATTCGAGTTCATTATTACATATTGGCCAGAAAAACAATAAGGTCTGTCTGATGCACTTTCTAGACGTTCTTATCTTGCACCAAAAGAAGGAGATGCAGCTTTTGATCAACAAAGAACGACTCTCTTGAAGCCGGAGCAATTTTATCTTCGGGCAACAAAATCAACATTAACTTTTGATTCAACTTTTCTCAAAAAAGTCCAATTAAGTATGTCCTCAGATCCCCTTATTCATGAAATTAAGAATAATTCTTCTAAGTCTCATGATATTTCGAAGTTTGAGTTCAAGAAAAATCTACTCTATTTCGAAGGGCGCTTATATATTCCAGAAGGTGAAGCACGATTACAAGTTCTTCAAGCTCGTCATGACTTCCCGGCAGCAGGACATTTTGGGTACAATAAGACTTTAGAGTTGATATCTAGAGATTTTTGGTGGCCTCAAATGTGGAAGGGAGTCAAAGATTTTGTAAAAACATGTGATGTTTGTTCAAGATCAAAAACTCCTCGCCACCGACCCTACGGACTTCTTCAGCCATTACCCATTCCAAAACAACCATGGTCTTCTATATCTATGGATTTTATCACGGATCTTCCAAACTCAAGTTCTTATGATTCTATATTCGTGATAGTAGATCGTTTCACTAAGATGGCACATTTTATACCATGTAAAAAATCTATCACAGGCAAAGAAACAGCTAAGCTTTTCCTTGACAATATCTATCGCTATCATGGATTACCTAAGGATATTATATCGGATAGGGGAACTCAGTTTGTATTGAGATTTTGGAGAACGCTTTTCAAGATTCTAAAGGTGGATATAAAGCTATCTTCAGCTTTCCATCCTCAAACTGATGGACAAACGGAGCGCGTAAATCAAGTCTTGGAACAGTATTTGAGATGTACCATCAACTACCAACAAGATGATTGGACAACTCTTTTACCATTGGCAGAGTTTGCTTATAATAATACGGTACATTCTTCTACACAACAAACACCTTTCTTTGCCAATTATAGTTACCATCCACGACTTGATACTTTTGACTATTCGAAAGTTGACAATCCTTGCGGCGGAAGACTTGGTAAATCATTTGTCAGAACTACATACAACAATGAAGGCACAATTAAAGGAAGCTCAAGAACGACAAAAGATAAACGCTGATGCATATTGAAAGGAATAACCACAACTCAACGTAGGCGACAAGGTATGGCTACTTCGTCGCAATATCAAGACTACGACCGTGACAAGTTGGACTATCGTAAGCTTGGACCTTTTCGTATTTCTGAACAAATTAATTTAGTTTATATCGATTACACCTACCAAAGTTTATGAAGATCCACCCTGTATTCCACGCGTGTCTCTTCTTGAACCATATAAGACAGTGAACATACCAAGAAGAAGACAAGTGCCACCTCCTCCTATAGAAGTGAAACAATAATGAATTTGAAGTGGAAGAAGTCTTAGATTCAAGGCGGCGCCGAAATAGGTTGGAATATCTTGTTCACTGGCACGGATACGATATTAGTGAGCGCACATGGGAACCAGCAAAAAATCTGGTGAATGCAGCGAGGAAGGTGGAGACCTTTCATCAACAACATCCATCGAAACCAAGATGAAGACTTTTCCTATAAAAGAAACAAGATGTAGGCAAGATAATATTCAACTTTCTATCCTTGTTTGTAGCTTCTTTGTATTTTGTGACGCTAAGGAGATGGAGAATCAACAACCAGCGGATTTGACTCAAGAGCCTTCATTTGCTGACCTACCGGACGAGACATTGCGACTGTCACAACCCTCAAGACGACGCAACCGAGATGAAGATCTTCAAGAACGACATGTTCTTCCTCGAATAGATGGCGAGATACAACGTGTTTGGTATCACGACCTTGGAAGAGATTCTCGATGTTTGGTGATTTTATTGAAGATAGGAACAACTCCTGACGGTGTTCCAGATGTGACATTTGAAGGAAGTTATGAAGGTCACAACAATGATCAAATAACAGGGTGGTCTTCTCGCTTTGGAATGGGACACTATCGATGGCTAAGAGGATCCATCAATTACCTTCGAAGAGAACAAAGATCAAAATATGTGGCAAATACTATTCGTCGCATCTTAGACTTTCTACACATGTAATCACCGCTCCTCGTGGAACTCGTCCTTTAAAGGGGGGGGGATAATTTCACGGACATATACATAGTTACCTATATGGTCAGATAGAACTAGATAAAAGAAAATAAAAGCAGGTTAATTCCATAATATCTTTAGAGAAACTTCTTAGAAACTTCATAGACGCTGCTTTGACTTTATAAGTGTCCATAGTAGACTTTTGGATTAGAAACTTGGTCAATAAGTTAGCCACATGTCGCACATGTTGGTAGCTTGAAGACCAAGCTAAATACGTGGCGAACATATAGAAAACTTGCCCTGCAAGTTCAACACCTGTCTTGTAAATTGGACACGTGTTGGAGGTCCTATAGAACGTCGCCACTTAGCTCTTAGGTAGATAGTATAAATAGAGACAAGAGTGAAGCCTTCTTCACTCTTGTCAACTCCTTTCTTGTTTCCAGTCTAGTTCAAGGGTCTCTAGTTTTCTTGTCTTTTGGCATTAGCCATTCCAGTTTCTTTTAATATATATATTTTTTTATATTTATTTCTTTGAGAGAGGTCTCACTTATTTATTTGACTTCATCCAGTTATTGTCCTTGACAGAGGGCAGAAAAATCTTTAATCTTATTGTGAATAAGAGTGATAAGGTATTATGTATACAAGAAAAATAATCTTAAGAAAAAGAAAATCTGCTGTTCTTTTGAGCTTGTACTTGGCTTTTGCAAACATTTGGTTTTCTATTCTTTGTGTGCGTAGGTTTGTGAGAGAGGGGAGGGTGTAGATTTTTGTCTTCATTTATCAATGACTTACAATTAGTGCATGTATTTTAAGTAAAAGAACATGCATAACTTGTAGAATTAATTTTGCACAAAAAAATTTGTTTCAAAATTGCTGAAATACGTGCCTTGAAGAGGAATTTGTAGACCATTAAGTTCACTTTCTGGAGAGTTTATTCATTGACCCTCTCCTCTACCTCATTTTGCAGACTTCGCTCACCACTTGCAAGGTTTATCCTAAATCTTGGAGTCTGTTAGATAGAATCTCAATTTTCTGGGAAAGTTCAAGTGGAGCAGAGATATGTAATTTTCACCTTCACAAGTACAGCATCCAGATCGGTGAGTAGTTAGAGGTTTGTGGGTTCAATCTTTCATTCAACTTGCAGCAAGCTACAATGCAATCAATAAGTGGGAGATACAAGGAAGTACCTGTATAACATAAGTTATGATAGTTTTTTTTTCAAGTCTAAAAAAATAGTAGACAGAGAACTTATGTTCCATTACTGACATAAAAGTATCTGGCTATACTTCAAACACTGTTCATCGACAATCAACTTCGAACACAGTTACTTATCTTTAACGCACTACGAGTAGAGCAACAAACAATCCCGTACAAACTATACTACAAACCTCACGTACGGGATTATTTGTTGCAGTAATCAATGCCAACTCTCGAACACAGTCACCCCATGTCAAAGTAAATGGTGTAGCTTTCATCCCGCAAAGAATTCAGCGGAGCAAGAAGAAAAGTCCGATGCTGTCCTTCAGCAATGAAGCTCAAAGGATGGTATGCCGCTACACCCATTTGAACATCAAATGTACTGAAAGCATTCAAGGTGTCGCCGTTTCCTGAAGTCTTGCATCGTAGAAATACACCACCTAGCACCGAGGATCCACTAAAACTCGAACTCAGAAAGCAACCAGGCTTATCTACAGCCTCAAATGATACGGTGCCGCTCTTCCCAGTCAAGCCTGGAAGGTAAGAGAATACAGACCCTTTGGTCGGACAATCACCAAGCATTTGTGGACGCTTCTTTACCGAGCGCATTGTTTTGTGTTGAAGACAACTTGGGAGTCCAGTGGAGATGGGTTTGTCCTCGCCGTTGTGTTGCAAAAAAATTCCCGGTCGGCTGAAAAGCTCCAGCGAGACAAGCCGTTTATCATCTCCAGAAGATCTCTGGGAATAGTTGCCAAGAGGATCAGATACTCTGAAGGTTGAAAGTCCACACTCGTCTGTCCCATCCTCTGGGGCATAGCGCATAATGGCAGTGCCGTTGTTGCAGGCCAGGTAAAGGGAGCCACTGTATTCACCATTCACATGAAATTGGGAGAAAGTGGATAACTGGCTGTGATAAGCAGCTGGAACAGGATATACCCACTGGGTCAAATTTTCCTTGTGCCCAAGCTTCCAATCGCCAGTGCTCAGTCCAGCCATCACAAAGGGACCATACATAATTGCATGCAATGCTGAGTACTGAGCTCGGTCATCTGCAGGTTCCATCCAATCAACTGCTCAGGACCAATTGGCTTTGAAACGACTGAAGAACAAATTACCCCAAGAGAACATGGAGGCTCAATCATGAAAGCAAAGGAAGTATCCTAAGTATTGTCCCTTTCAGGCAAGAATCCCATACAACCTTCCTTTATGTTGTGTGAACCAGGATAGAATACAAGCGAATTATTGGAATATTGTACTGAATGAATACCTTGAATCTTCTCCAATCGGAGGCTCATGGGCAGCGACAGCACTAGTTCATCATCAGAACTCCAAGCCCGCGCAATACTCAAGAATTTGCCTTGCAATCATCAAACACACGTATCAGCTAGTTGTAAGGTCCATACTGGTTAGCGATACAAGAGCAGTAGTCTATATTCCATTCTTGATTTTAATTAGTACCAATCCTGTACATTAACAGAGTGCTACAACATTGATCTACATGATGCAAAGAGTGCTTCATACCTGGAATAGGAGACTCAATCTCTTGGCCATTCAGATGAGCACGGCATCCCCTCACCCATGACGGCAACCGCACATGGATTGCTGCATCCTGAGATGCACGGACAATGGTTGCATGGGAGAAAGAGAAAGTTACTTCAAGAATGGACTGTTCGGCATTCAAGGGCTTAAGTGACTGGTGGAGCACGAGCCCAGCAGAATCCCATACGAAGTCACTGCTCACAAACTGGACAACATACACTGAGGGGATCTCGCCATCGTCTTCAAAGTAGATAGAGTCACCCAGTTTTGCAAATGACTCAATTGCTGCACTCGAGCACACAAATCGACACGATGTGCTCAATCTCAATAGGCAAGAGCGTCGAAGACTCATCTACCAAGAACTATGGATACGAAACATGCAACGTAAATCAAATGTTGAAGAAGGAAAATACCTGTTCCATAACAGCACCAGAAGGAATTGAATTTATTCCCCCAACCGTGATAGCTTCTCGCTTTCGAAACACCGGGCCCCATAGGCAACATGTAAATCATCACTCCAGGTTGCTGCCCTCTTTGGGTTCCAAGGATACCATTCATGAGTGCACGATCATAGTAATCCATGTATTTGATATCTTTGGTCCATCGGAATAGGGTCCTAGCAATCTGCAGCAGGAGGTATCATAGGAACAATGATGGTAAAGAATCAGTCTGATGTTATCTGCAGTTATTATAGGTGCTAAACCTGCATGATGATGTTAAGCCCTTACACCTTGTCTATACCAACCCAATACCTTCAACAAAAATTTGTGAAAATCATGAATAAATAGTGATAGATTGTTCAATTATGCAGAGCTTCATGGTGAAGTCACTGGATGAGTTAGTGACAGGAGGCTAAGAGACTCACAATTTCATGGCACATATAGTTGAGGGGCAACAAGAGATAACTGGAAGTGGAAATAAGATGAGCACAAAGGTTATAAAAGGACCGTAAAATTCATAATTCCACAAAGTGAATGGAAAGGCCCGGAACTGACCTTGAGCATATTGTACGTGGTGCACGTCTCCTGATTTTCTGTGTGCAGAGTATCGCCCTGCCGCATTGGATCCATCCTGCTCTCAGTGTCTATTATCAGAACAATGAGAAAGGAGGGTGAAGGGGACAATTGCAGTAGCACGCTGAAGGTAAAACGTCTGAAGTTTAGCTCAGAAGTTTCACGTACAAGAGGTAGAGTTCAATCATTTCACGAAGACGAAGCAGAAACCTGCTTACCAGAATTCAGAAACTGAAGTGCCACCTGTTGCATAACTGTGGGACGAGTTTACTATTCCCATAAAATATTCTGCTATACTCTGAAAGAACAAGGTATTCAGTAAGTTACCATGTTTCAATGACGCAATAAACAGCACAGAATCAAAAAATTAAAGCCCCATGTTTGCAGGAACAGCGGAACTAGTAACTAGCTACAGTGAACAGGTGCGTGGGTGCTGGGAGGCTTGGATTGCTCAAACAACCAGTTGTACTTCAGCTCAAAAGAGCTACCAAGAAAGTATATGCCGCAGAGCATGACTTAATCAACGTTGCGAAACTATTGCGTTAGGGGGTAAACATACTCTGTAAATTAGATCGCTGGTCACCTCATAACGCATCTGAGCTCCAACAACAATTGGAATATGTGTATTCGAATGAAAACCAGACAGATGATCCGCCTGCAGAAGAAAACATGACAGTCGTCAGCCTAACTGTATGTGACGTATCAGCTTTGGCATGTGGTCAGTGTAGAATTTGGCTGTAAGATAGAGCAAGAAGTACCTGAAGGGCAAGGGGACCAAGGAAGCACGGCTTATCAAAAAGATGCGCAAGTTCCAGATGCTTGTTGTCATCCTGCTTCAGAAAAACTCTTCGAATCGTTAAGAAAGTACACCACCCTATTTTGCAAACTGAGCACGATGAGGTTGCGATCTCACTTATGAGAGGGTACAGAATAACCGAATAACTTCGACTCTGTTTGCACTTCTTAAATAAGTAATATAGTAGAGGAAAGCGAGCCGCAATATCTTCACGTAATAGAGCAACTAGAGAGCTTACCGTCACAGTGTATAATCGATAAAGAACATCATTCATACCGCCTGTCTCTTCATTTAAAGATCTCCAGTGACGTTCTATAGTGAACTTCTCAATGACTGTCTTGACCCTTTTATGAAAATAATTAGCCATTTCCACGACCATGTCCAGAGCATCTTTGGATCCAGCCAAGAGGTATTGATCCAGCAACCCTGCCATGATCTGGTAAAACAGCAGCATAATTGCTTGTTTTAATACCCTTCAAATATTGACAATATTCAAATCTTGAAACCCAAAAGCTTTGCAGATGCTGCAATTCCATATTGAGGTTCTCATCGCATCATCCTTCTAAGTCTTTTTTCTGTTTCAACAGCGATAAAAACCAGCAAACCAGTGTGAAATACATCGCTGCATCACAGCTCCCAGAATTCAACATAAATGATGTACCAGGACGGATCCAATGCCTTGAAGTAATCGTCTGTACCTTGTGTATTGTATAGTATGGCGCCCAAACATACTCAATGGCTTCGAAACGATCAAAGAATTCAGATGGAAATGCAGAAAGATAGCCCGTCCCAATGCTCATTTGACACTCTTTTAAAGCTCCAAGAAGGGCATTCATCTTCTCATGAAGTACTTCATTATGTGTACTTGCCCACATCAACGCAGATGCACTTAAATAATGACCTGAGGATAGCACCCCAACAAGCCTCAAAATATGAAGAATAATACATCATACAAGCCATATGCACTCAGAACCAATCTAAACCCCACAAATCTAAACTAAGTATTATTGGCCACACCTGTAAAAAAGAAAAAGGACAATTCTTTCACTGTGCCAGTACGAAAACCAAGGAAAGAAAACACATTCTTACCAACAAAGTGACCACGAAGTTCAGACACTGGCGATTCCCAGCCACCATATGGTTGCCCTGGGGCACTCAAATTGGCGACCTTGCGAAAGCTCCACATCATATTGTTCACATCCAGTTCCAACAGGTACTGAAGATTTGTGTTCTGGGCCATAAACTGTGGTGAGTCTGCCCCCAATCTCACCTGTGCAGCACCAGAGAATTGCTTCAAAATTACTCAACATTCAGAGAAATTAAATAGTTTTCAACCATTTCCAACATTTTTGCTAACTACATCTTTTCAAGCCAAAAGAAGAAGAAACAGGATCAGAATACAGTTGAAGCTGAGACTCATTTCAGCTCTTATTTATTTTACCTTGTGCAAGCTAACATCCTTCAACAATCCCACAACGGCAGGTTCTGATTGTGACACAATTCGATCACCCGGGATGGATGTCCGATCCACGACACTTTCCGAGCTACCTCGCCGTGTTACGATCTCGTCCGCAACTTGCGATTGCAATGTAACATGTGTCCTGCTAATCTCAGCTCGTTTCGCATCATTCCTGTCAACCAGGGACTTTGCAATTGTCCTCCAAGCCTGCCCCCAATCGTCAAATTCCACCAACACATCATCCTCGATTTCATTTCCTGCCGCGCGATTCAAATTCACAGGCAAGGACTCGTCACGCTCTCTCCTTTGATTCCACCCATCAGAGGCCAGGAGTTTCCTCCAGGACCCAAGTAGGGCTCCCAGCTTCGGCATAGCCAGAACCCCACCTCCCGAACCCTGCCCACCTTTCCAGGCCCCATCGTCTGCAGCACCAACCTCCTCACCCAACGAAACGGCGTCTTTCTCAATCCCCCGAGCACGAATGGTATGCGAGACACGCTCCGTGGGGATATTGTTGCACTCTTTACCACCCACCAACACCACTCCCACCAAGCACAAGCCAAGCAGTAACACGGGACATGGAGAAACGCTCCCCCAGCTTCTCATTTCAACAATCACACAAACAAACCACCATCAATTACGTGACTCCCGCCACTCCATGCTCAATTCTCCCTCGCTTCCTCCCACCCAAGACCCACCTCCGCACACAAAACCCAACACAACAAAATCCCCAGCAATGGAGCAGAAAGCTCCCCTGCAAGTGCCAGGATTCTGATCTACGGTAACGTCAACGTGACGTGAGAAGCTGCGAAACAATTGGATGGGGCGATTATCAGAATGAGTGAGCAAGTGGCGAATCGCGCAAGCGAGGCAGAGAAGCCATCACTGACAACGATCAACAACTGTTGCAGGCACGACGCTCTATGAATGAGATTCTTTTTTGAGAAATTTTAAAAATCTTTATTTCAGGTGGGAGCTTTATATTTTGAAAAATGGTTTTGAAGGAATAACATGACCACAATTTTTATTGCATTCTTTTTTGGTTAATACCAAATTTACTTTCAAATTTCTATAAATTTTAAAAAATTATATTTCTTATATATATATATATATATATATATTAAATAGTGGAAATTTACACATAAAACAAAGAAAGAAAATGTTCAATAAAAAGTATATTTATTAATTTAAAATAAATATGCACTCAATGAAAAGAACATGAATAAAAATTGATAGAAAAATAATTATTTTATGTCATATTAATTAATTTTATTATTTTTATAATATTATATATTAGAAGTTAAAGATTATCTTTTTCTTAGCTAATATTGTTAAAGTTACATATTGTCAAGGACAAGCACATGAATCATAAAAGAACAAAAGATACTCTCGTGTT
Organism: Physcomitrellopsis africana; assembly: GCA_036785485.1. Taxonomy (NCBI): domain Eukaryota; kingdom Viridiplantae; phylum Streptophyta; class Bryopsida; order Funariales; family Funariaceae; genus Physcomitrellopsis; species Physcomitrellopsis africana. The sequence goes on along the minus strand of JAWRVF010001855.1, from coordinate 19,970 downwards.
ATTCAAAATCACTCAAAGATGGCGTAGTATTAAAACTAGAATGGTTATTGCCAAAGACAAGAAGACTAGAGACTCTTGAAACAAGACTAGGAACAAGAAAGGCGTTGATAAGAGTGAAGAAGGCTTCACTCTTGTCTCTATATATACTATATATCTAAGAACTACGTGGAGGCGTTCTATAGGACCTCTAATACATGTACAACTTGCAAGACACATGTCAAACTTACAAGACAAATTTCTTACATATGCGCCACGTATTCAGTTTATTCCACAAGCTACCAATATATGCAATATGTGGCTAGCTTGTTCCATAAGCTACCAACATGTGCGACATGTGGCTAGCTTGTTGGCCAAATTTTTAGCCTACCAATCACCTATAGACATGTATTAAAGGTGAATCCGCATCTATAAAGCTTCTAGAAAGCTTTTCTATAAGATATTATAAAATTAATCTACTTCTACCTACTTCTATCTATTTATATTAATTAGATAATTATTAGAATAAATCTTAATTGTAACATTATCTCCCTTTCTAGAGACGAGTTCTACAAGGAGTGGTGATTACATTTTAAGAAAGTCCAAGATGCGCCAAATTATATTTGCCACATACTTTGATCTTTGCTTCCTTTGAAGATAGTTGATAGGTCCTCTTAGCCATTGATAATGTCTCATATCAAGACGAGAGGACCATATTATTATTTAATCATTATTGAGACCTTCATAACTTCTTTGAAAGACAACATTTGAGACACCATTATGAATAGTTTCTATTTTTAAAAGTATTACCAAATATTAGGAGTCTCTTCTAAGTTCGTGATATCAAACACGTTGTATTCGCCATCAATCCAAAAAAGAATATATCATTCTTAAAGATCTTCATTTCTATTTCGTCGTCTTGAAGGTTGTGATAGTCATAATGTCTTGTCCAATAAATCAACAAATGATGGTTTTTGAACTGAATTCACGGATTATTGAATTTTCATCTCTTTTGGCATAAATAAATTCAAAGAAATAGCAGACAATGATACAAGATAGAATGAAACCTCTTTTGAACTTGCTTAATTTTATAGCAAGGATTTTCTTAACTCTTCATCATAATTTTGATGAATGTTGTTGATGAGATATATTGACTTTTATTGATGTATTTGCTAGATTCCTAGATGGTTTCCATATGCATTCATTGATATTATATCCGTACCAATGTATAAGATATTCTAGTTGATTTTGATACTATCTCAAATCTAAGACCTCTTCAACCTCAAAATTCTTCATTGTTATCCACTTCTATAAGAGACGATGACATTTGTCTTCTTCCTTGTATATCCATTGTCTTCTTTTTTATATATCCATTGTCTTGTATGGCTCAAATAATGAATCATGGAATATAAGATGGATCTTCATAGATTTTGGTAGATGTAATCGATAGGCAACTGGATTAATTTGTTCACAAATTGAAACTGGTCAAAACCTACAATAATCTAGCTTGTCATAAAGACAATTAGTCTTGATATTACAATAAAATAACCATATCTTATCGCCTACATGGAATTGAGGCTATTCCTTACGATAGAAATCTGTATTGATTTTTTGTCGTTCTTGAGTTTCTTTTAATTGTACCTTCATTGTTGCATGTAGCTTTGACAATCAATTTGCCAAATCTTTTACCACAGGATTATCAGCCTTTGAAAAGTCAAAAGTATCAAATTGTAGATGATAACTATAATTTGTAAAGAATGGAGTTTGTTGAGTACACAAATATATCAAATTATTATAAGCAAAAAATGCTAATGGAAAAAGAATTATCCAATCATCTTCATGATAGTTGATGATACATCTCAAATATTTCTCCAAAACTTAATTTATCCATTCCATTTAACTATCAATTTGAAGATAGAAAGTTGAAGATAATTTTACATCCACCTTCAATATTTTGAAAAAGGTCTTTTAAAATTTTGATACAAATTGAATCATTTGATAATCCATGATAGCAATAGATATTATCAAAGAAGAATTTAGTTATTTCTTTACTTGTGATAGATTTTGTATATGGTATAAAATGAACCATCTTGATGAAACAATCTACAATCATAAATATAGAATCATATGAACTTGAATTTAGAAGATCCTTGATAAAATCCATAGTAACAAAAGATGAAGATTATTCCAATATAGGTAATGGTTGGAGAAGTCCATAAGATTAATGACGAGGAGTTTTTTTTATCTCAAAAAAATGTCACACAACTATACAAACTCTTTAACAGCCTTTTACATTTGACACCACCAAAAATCTCTTGATATTAGCTCCAAAGTCTTGTCATATCTAAAATATCCTATTGCAGGAAAGTTGTGACAAGCTTCAAGAGCGCATAGTCATGCTTCACCCTCTAGAACATATAGGCGTCCTTTGAAATATATTAGATCATTCTTGAATTCAAACTTGAAAGCATCATGAGATTTAGATGAATTATTCTTAATCTCATAAATAAGAGGATCTAAAGACATACTTGATAAGACTTGCTTGACAAAAATTGAATCAACAATCAATGTTGATTTCATTGCTTGAAGATGAAATTGCTCCGATTTCAAGAAGATTGTTCTTTATTGATCAAAAGCTAAATCTCCTTCTTTTGGTGTAAGATAAGAACGTCTAGAAAGGGCATCAAATAGACCTTATTTTTTTCTTGGCCAATAAGTGATAATGAATTTGAATCTTGACAAAGACATACTCCAACAAGTTTAATGACAATTCAATATGCATGCTAAAATAAAATACTTAAGATTCTTGTAATCTATATATATGATGACTAGATTAGAAGTGCCTTTTAGATAATGATGTCTTTCTTGAAAAGAATCCACAATTGTAAAAAGTTCTTTATCATGGATTTTGTAGTTGATTTCTACTATTGAAAATTTTTTAGAATGAAAAGCTATTAGATGGAATTTGTCATTTGCTCCCATTTGTCACAATATTATACCTAAAGCAAAGTTTGATGCTTCTATTTCTATAAAAAAATACCTTAGAAAAGTTGATGTAATATAAGATTGGTACAGAAATAAAAGTTGTCTTCAAAGCTTCAAATAATATTTTTGCTTCTTTATTCCACTCAAGTTTTTCCTTACAAGTTAAATGTATAAGTAAAGCTACAATTTAAGAAAAATATTTGATAAAGATTCAATAATAATTGGCAAATCTCAAAAATATTACACATCTTTTATAATTCTTGGAATCTTTGAATCTATGATTGTTTAGACTTTATTAGGATCCATCTTGAGACCATCATTTGAGATGATGTATCCTAAGAAGTCAACTTGAATAGTATGAAATACATACTTTTTCATCTTGATATATAGTCCTATATCTCTAAGATTTTGTAATACATGACAAACATGAAGTTCATATTTTTTTGTATTCTTAGAGTAGATCAAAATGTCATCTAAATAACAAACAATAAAATCATCAAAAAATTTATGAAAAACATCATTTATAAGATGTTGAAAAAGAAGCTAATACATTTGTAAGTCTAAAAAGTATGGTATTATATTCAAAATATCCATACCTAGTTCAAAATGCAATCTTCTATTCATCACCTTCTTTGATGCGAACCAAGTTGTATGCTCCTCATAGGTCTATTTTTGTATAGATCTTTATTTGACTCACTTGATCAAAAAGTCCTGAAATGAAAGATAAAAGATACCTATTCTTGATGGTAATCTTAATAAATCCTCAATAATCTACGTACTTCTGTAGTAATCGATTTTTTTTCTTTACAAATAAGATAAGAGCTTTGGGAGAGACTTTGAATGGCGTATGAAGTTCTTAGCCAAGTTCTCATCAATGTATTCTTCTAATACAGCAAATTCATTTTGTAATAAATTATGGATTGGTTCAAATAGTGGTTGAGCTTTCTTTTAAAAATCAATTGAATAATCATAAGATAGATGCTTCAAAAGAATAGTTGCATTTTTCTTTTCAAAAACATCTCAAAAATCTTGATATTGACTAGGAATATCACTTATAATCTTTTCAACATCCGAAATGGATATAGCATATATAGCAAAAGATGATCCTTCCTTTGTCGCATATATAAAAGATTTTGTATCTATTAAAAAGGATTTGGATGTAATAAAATTATATATGTCTATTTAGCTGGTGGATGTCTAGATTAAACTACAAAAAAAATCAAGGTTACAAAAAGTCCAATCTATTTGAGGATTATATTTTTTTAACCACGATAATCCTAAAATAATTGGATTGGAGGGAGATCTAATTGTATTAAATATTACTATGCTATTATATCCCTTAGTTGCTATATCTAATAGAATAGTCTTATAGGTAACATCTCCAAAAGATAATAAACAACCATTTATGACTTCTACGTGCACAAATTTAGTTTTCTTGACTAGAGATATTTTTTTATTTTTGACAAAGTCTTTGTCTATGAAACAAGCTGAGAGTGCTCAATCTAATAAGGTAAGGACTTTTTGATTTTTAGATTCTAAAAAAGCATCTATTGTAAAATAAGGTGAGAAGTCAAAAGAGAGAATAAGACCTTTATAAGATATTGCACATGATTCCAGCTGCACAATCCCTATTATAGCTGAAGAAGCTTATTTTCCAACACATTATCTTTTTTAGCAACCATATTCCTTATTTTGTCATTGCATTGCTTCTTTGGATAATATTGAGCAGTATGCTTTGCTTCTCCACAATACAAGCATAATTCTTCTGTAAGACATCGAGTTTTTTCTTGTTTGGTAAGAGGTTTAAAATACATTGCATTAATTTGCATTAGATCTGGCCTAATTTGATAAGTTTTTAAAAACTTAGGAATTGTTGTTATCAATTGGTTCAATTCTCTTCAACCAAATCTATGTTCTTAACGCCTTTTAAATAAACAATTGTTGCATACAATGGCTTGAGTAATAAATTATTCTAAAGAATCTACTTTTGGCATTATTAATAATAAAATTTTGATATTATCTTTCAAACTATAACGAAATTGATTGATAAGGGCCTTGTCATTCCATTCTACATCACAAGTAAGATTTTGAAATTTTGCAACATATGCTATGACTAACCATGATCCTTGTCGTAAAGATAAGAACTTGATTTCTATTTCCCTCTTTTGATCATTTTTTCCAAATATAGTCATAAATACTTTGAAAAATGGATTTCAAAATATAAAGAAGTTGTGAATCTTTTTCCATCAAAGGTGCAAACTAAAAAAAAATACTTGTAGATAGAAGTGCGTCTATAAATCCAACTTGAATAAATCCATTAGGATATTAGAAAAGATGCAATCTTAGATATAACTTGACTTGTTGTAGAAATCCTAAAAATTTTGATCTTGTTCCATCAAACTTCTTAGGCATACTAATCTTTGCCTCCTTCACGCTAATAGAAGCAAGGCTTCCTAAATTTGCTACAAGGTGGATTTACTTACTTCCTTCAATTATACAACTTCTTAGCTTAGGCTTTGGACTTCTTACATAAGCATAGGAATAGTTCTTCCATGATTGGTATTAGTGATTCGTGAAATTTTCATCTTAAGAGTATCCACAAGCTCCTAAGATTTGCGATAGTTATAAATCTATTCTTGCTTCTGCTAAGTATAGAATCCATAATCTTTTCTTTTATCTTAATAACTCTACAATTCTAATTAGAGGAAGATAATCTGCAATCTCTAATATCAAATAAAAAAAATTCTACAAAGAAGGATGATCTACTTTCTTTTTTCAAAAAATTAAGGTTAGAAAGCAAAGAATGTTAGTTTAAAGGTGAATAATCTTCAACCTTCAAATGCAACAGTAGAAATAGGGTAATCCATTCACTTCTTAAACACAAAACAAGAATAATAAATCTTCACTCTTGTCAAATTATCAAAGACAAGGACATGAATCATAAAAGAACAAAAGATACTCTCGTATCAAATCACTTGAAGATGGCATAATATTAAAATTAGAATGGTTGTTGCCAAAGACAAGAAGACTAGAGATTCTTGAAATAAGATTAAAAACAAGAAAGGCATTGACAAGAGTGAAGAAGGCTTCACTCTTGTCTTTATATATATTATTTATCTAAGAACTATGTGGCAGCGTTCTATAGGATCTCCAATACGTGTCCAACATGTAAGACACATGTCAAACTTATAAGACAAGTTTCCTACATATACGCTACATATTTAATTTGTTCCACAAGCTACCAACAAGTGCAACACTTGCCTAGCTTGTTGGCCAAGTTTCTAGCCTATCAATTACCTATAGACATGTATTAAAGGTGAATTTGTATCTATGAAGCTTCAAAGAAGCTTCTCTATAAGATATTATAAAATTAATCTATTTTATTTATTTCAAAACCTTTATTATATATATATATATATATATATATATATATTTAGAAGCCACTTATTAAGGACATGAACTATAATAGATGCATAAATTAGTAAAAACTATGTAAAAAAAAAATAACAATATAGAAATAAAAAAATATGTATATTCAAGAAGAAATTGGAATGGCCATTGCTAAAGATTAGAAAATATATGAGACTCTTGAATTAGATTAGAAGCAAAAAAGGAGTTGACAAGAGTGAAGAAGGCTTCACTCTTATCTCTATATATACTATTTATCTAAAAATTAAGTGGCGGGATTCTATAGGACGTCCAACACATGTCTAATTTGCAAGATTCATGTCAAACTTGTAAGACAAGTTTCCTATATGTGTGCCACATATTTAACTTGTTCTACAAGCTATCAACATATGTGACACATGGCTAGCTTGTTCTACAAGCTACCAACATATGCAGCATGTGGCTAGTTTGTTGGCCAAGTTTCTAACCTGTCAATCACTTGTAAACATGTATAAAGGTGATTCTACATTTATGAAGCTTCTAGGAAGCTTTTCTATAAAATATTATCAAATTAATTTATTTTACCTACTTCTATGAATCTATATTAATTAGATAATTACTTGAATAAATCTTATGTCTATGATATTACTCTCCCTTCTAGAGACGAGTTCCACGAAGAGCAATGATTACATATTGAAAAAGTCCAGAATATGTCAAATTATACTTGCTACATACTTTGATCTTTGTTTCCTTCAAAGGTAGTTGATAAGTCCTTTCAGCCATCAATAATGTTTCATACTAAGGCGAGAGGACCACCCTATTATTTGATCATTATTGAGGCTTTTATAACTTCCTTCAAAGAAAATATTTGGAACACCATTAGGAGTAGTTTCTACCTCTAAAAGTATTACCAAACATCAAGAGTCTCTTCCAAAATCATGATACCAAACACATTATATTTTGCCATCAATCCAAGGAAGAACATGTTGTTCTTGAGGGTCTTTATCTCTATTCCATTGTCTTGAAGGTTGTGATAGTTGTAATGTCTCGTCCAATAAATTAGCAAATGATGGTTCTTGAATTGAATTTGTTGGTTTTCGATCCTCCATCTCTTTAGTATAAAAAAATTTAATGAAATAGAAAATAATGATACAAGATAGAGTGAAACCTCTATAGAACCTGTTTTGCTTTATAACAAAGATTTTTTTAACTCTTTATCTTGATTTTGACAAATGTCATCGATAAAACGCATTGACTTTTACTGATGCATTTGCTAGATTCTTAGATGGCTCCTATGTGCGTTCACTAATATTATACCTGCACCAATATATAAGATATTTCAGTCGATTTTGGCACCGCCTTGAATCTAAAATCTCTTCTACTTTGAATTCTTCATTGTTGTCTACTTCTATAGAAGGTGGTGGCATTTATCTTCTTTCTTATATATCGATTGTCTTATATGACTCAAATAGTAACACGTAGAATACAAGATGGATCTTCATAGATTTTGGTAGGCATAATCAATAAGCAACTAGATTGATTTATCTACAAATCAAAAAAGGTCCAAGCCTACAATAATCTAGCTTGTTATAAAGGCAAATTGTCTTGATATTACGATGAAGTAACCATATCTTATCGCCTACATAGAATCAAGATTGTTCCTTACGATAGACATTTGCATTGATTTTTTGTTGTTCTTGAGTTTTTTTTAATTGTGCTTTTATTATTGTATATAGCTCTAACAACTGATTTGCCAAATCTTCTCCCACATGATTATCAGCTTTTGAAAAGTTAAAAATATCAAGTCATAGATGATAATTATAATTTGTAAAGAATAGAGTTTGTTGCATAGTCAAATGTACCAAATTATTATAAGCAAGCTCTACCAATGGCAAAAGAGTTGTCCAATCATCTTGATGATAATTGATGGTACATCTCAAATATTGTTCCAAAACTTGATTTACTCATTCCGTTTGTCCATCAGTTGAGGGTAGAAAGCTGAAGATAGTTTTATATCCACCTTCAATATTTTAAAAAGGATCCTCCAAAATCTTGATACAAATTGTGTTCCTCTATCTGATATAATATTCCTTGGTAATCCATGATTGCGATAGATATTATCAAGGAAGAGTTTAGCTGTTTCTTCACCTGTAATAGATTTTGTACAAGATATAAAATGTGCCATCTTGGTAAAATGATCTATAATCACAAATATAAAGTCATATAAACTTGACTTTGGAAGATCCATGATAAAATTCATAGAAATAGAAGATCAAGGTTGTTTAAATATAGGTAATGGTTGGAGAAGTCCGTAAGGTTGGTGACAAGGAGTTTTTGATCTTGAACAAATATCACACAACTATGCAAACTCTTTAATAGCCTTTCACATTTAAGGCCACCAAAAATCTCTTGATATTAGCTCTAAAGTCTTATTATATCCAAAATATCATGCCGTAGAGAAGTTGTGAGTAGCTTCTAGAGCACATAATTGTGTTGTGTCTTTTGAAATATATAGGTGGCCTTTGAAATAGAGTAGATCATTTTTGAATTCAAACTTGGAAGTATCATGAGACTTGAATGAATTATTCTTAATCTCATGGACAAGAAGATCTGAAGACATACTTGACTAGATTTGCTTCACAAAAGTTAAATCAACAGCCAATGTTGATTTCATTACTCGGAGATGAAATTGCTCTGGCTTCAAGAGAATCGTTCTTTGTTGATTAAAAACCAAATCTCCTTCTTTTGGTACAAGATAAGAATGTCTAGAAAGGGCATCAGATAGATCTTATTATTTTCCTAGTCAATAGGTGATAATAAATTCGAATCTTGACAAAGACATGCTCCAATGAGCTTGACGACAATTCAACATACATGTTGACATGAAATACTCTAGGTTCTTGTGATTTGTATTTACAGTGACTGGACTAAAAGCGCCTTCTACATAGTGATGCCATTCTTGAAAAGAATTCATAATTGCTACAAGTTCTTTATCATGGATTTTGTAGGTGATTTTTGCTGCTAAAAATTTCTTGGAATGAAAAACTACTAGGTGGAGTTTGTCATTTGCTCTTATTTATAAAAATATGGCCTTTAAAACAAAGTCTAATGCATCTATTTTCGTAAAAAATGCCTTAAAAAAGTTGACATGATACAAGATTGGTACAAATGTAAAAGCTATCTTCAAAGCTTCAAATAATGCTTCTGCTTCTTTGCTCTACTCGAATTTGTTCTTACAAGTTAAGCATGTAAGTGGAGTTACAACTTGCAAAAAGTTCTTAATAAAGATTTGATAGTAATTGGCAAATCTCAAAAAGCATTACATATCTCATATTATTTTTAGAACCTTCCAATCCATGATTGTGTGGACTTTCTTTGGATCCATTTTGAGACCATCATTTGAAATGATGTATCTTAAGAAGTCAACTTGAGTAGTGTAAAATACACACTTTTCCATCTTAGCATATAATCCTACATTTCTAAGTTTTTGTAATATACAACAAATATTAAGTTCATATTCTTATGTATTCTTAGAGTAGATTAGAATGTCGTCTAAATAACACAAAATAAAATCATCAAGAAATTCACAAAATACTTCATTCATAAGATGTTGAAAAGCAGCTGGTGCATTTGTAAGTCTGAAAGGCATGACATTATATTCAAAATGTCCATATCTTGTTTAAAATACAGTCTTCCATTTATCACCTTCTTTGATGCGTACTAAGTTATATGCTCCTCTTAGATCTATTTTTGTATAGATCTTAGCTTGATTTAGTTGATCAAGAAGTTCAGATATTAGAGACAAAGGATATCTATTCTTAATGGTAATCTTATTGAGTCCTCGATAATCTACACGTATCTATAGTGATCCATCTTTCTTCTTTACAAACAAGATAGGAGCTACTATTGGAGATTTTAAATAGCATATGAAATTCTTGGTTAAGTTCTTATCAATATATTTCTTGAATTTAGCTAATTCATTCTAGAATAGACTATAGATTAATCCAAATGGAGGCTAAGTTCTCTCTTTGAGATCAATTGAGCAATCATATGGATAATGTATCAGAAGAATGTATGTATTCTTTTGCTCAAAAATATCTTGATAATCTTAATATTGTCTTGGAATGCCACTTGAAGTCTTTTTACTATCAAAAATAGCTGTAGCATAAATAACAAAAGATGATCATTTTTTTACTTCATTCATAAAAGCTTTTGTGCTTATAAGTACAGATTTTATTATACTAGGCTTAAGAATTGTTATTTGATTTATAGGACTCTTATTAATGCTTTAAAAAAAGTCAAGTCTACGAGAAATTCAATCTATTGAAGGATTATACTATTTTAGCCATAATAAACCTAAAATGACTGGATTAGAGAGAGATCTAATTATATTAAAGATTACACAATTATTATGACCATCTATTGTATTATGTATAGGAAGGATTTTATGAGTAATATCTCCAAAAGATAACGGGTGACCATCTATGACTTCTACATGTATTGGTTTAGTTTTTTGTATTGAAGATATTCTATAACTTTAAATAATTTTTTTATCTAAAAAACACACTAAAGCTCCTAAATCTAGTAAGATAGAAGCTTTGTGATTTTCAGATCCTAAATAGACATCTATTATAAAACAAAGAGAGGATTTTGAAAAAAAGTTAGGACCTTTAGTATGAGTTGTATGAGATTCCAGATGCATGATGTCGTATGACGTGGCCTTCTATCTGGGAAAACACTAGGTACTTGGGTGTGGAGAGTTTATTTAAAACTTGATGGCAAAAATCCAACAGGTGATTTGTCTTGAATAAAAAAGACAAATAATACAACAATCTCACAAAAGAGAAGTTATATATATAAAATCTCTTGTATTCAAGTAAGTTTGTACAAAAAGGGTTCAAATTTCCACAAAAATCCTTCAAAACTTTATTCACTTACAAAGACTCATTTCTTGCTAAACTTTAGAGTCCAATAACTCTTGATCCAACTATTCAATTTCTATAAAATTTAATTCAAAGTGTAGATAATCCTCTTAAGTTTCATTATAAGAAATAATCGACTATAAATTCATTTCCAATCATCTGATATCTCAAAACTCCTAGCAGGTGCTTAAAACCCTAGCTCAGAGACACTTGAGCATTATTTTCTTTATATCTCACAAATCCAAAATCTTAATGCCACAAATTTTTTTTATATAGTCTTGCAACATAAACATATACACTCCTGAAAATTTTGAGCCAAAAATCTATAAAATTGCATAAGATATAGCTCAAAGTGTAACCACTATATAAGCAGGTCACTTACTGCCCTTAAATTTGTAAGCACTGACTTCAACTCCCAATATCTCCTTCATCCTAGCTTGGATTTTATCAAGCCATCCATAAAAAGTGTAGTTGTAAAAGTGCTCTCTCCAATCTCGGTTGAAAATCCTTAATTGCTCTCTGTATGCATGAGTTATATCCAAAAAAGTGACAATAGGTCCAAAATTGACACCTTAACTTTGAGCGCCTATAACTTCTTCATAAAAAGTGAAAATCACACAAAATTTGCATCTAAACCAGATCCAAAAACCTAAACCTTATGATCCTAGCCTTTGATGTTTGACTCTTCTCAAAAAACAAATCCTAACTCCTAATAAACCCTCAAGCAGCCTCCTTGAAGTCCATTGGATATGATTTTTGGCCAATTAGAATAGAGATTTCTATCATCCACCTCTATTCATCCACATGGATGGCCAAATTACCCTTTTTACACTAAAAATCCTTTTTTAACCCTTCTTTTTATAAGATTTACATACTTGGTGCTTTAAGCACCAAATAAAAGTAGTAAACGAAGATTTTAAGGATCACCAATGTCTAATAAAGGTGACTTAAGATATATATAAGTTATTGTCAATATAAATCAACCTCAAAATCACTATCAAAAAGAAAATAAGATTGTATAAATCTCAATTATAATCCTTTTAATAGATCCTTTCTAAACTAGTAACCTAATCACATCCTATAACCAATAAAAGTCCACTGATATGATTTTTATTTAGCTATGTAGTAAATTGTACATTAAATATACATGTACAATTTTTTCATATAGTAGCTGAACCATAACACAACATCTACCCCCTCCAAACCTATGTATCTTTCAGTATGCTTCAAGAAGAATCAAAGTTGTGGTCGGTGTGACATTATTGCTCTAACAATATTATTCAACCTCCTCCTTTCATTTGTGTAAGTTATTCAATCGTGTATGTATATCAAATCCATTGTTGAAAAGTTGTACATCTCAAGAACAAATGTACATTCCTTCTCTTGCAAGAGTACTTTCATTGATGTACCACTACATCCTCGCTCTATAGTGGCATCCTTCAAAAATCTTTAAATTCCTCATTGATCCTTGGGAATGAGCTACTTCTTAAATAATCCCTGTTGCGCTTATGATTAGCAAGTATTGTTAAAAATTGCACAGCTCATTTATCATCTTGGCTTCTAATACAAGCACACGCAGATCCATCATCTAATACCTTAGTTTCCATCCTTACAGCAATAATATATGGTTGTCCAAGAATTATTGGATAAGAAGTATTGTTCTAAACAAAGAAGTTTTGTTCAATAGATACATCTCTAATTTTCACCTTTACATCTAGACAAGCGCCATAAAGATCTCCACGTGTATTATTTGTTGCTCGGATCACCCAACCATATTCAGTGTAAATGGTTTAGTGTAAATGTTCAGTATTCCTTCTTCATCTCTTTGAGATCTTTTCTTATTATTTGATTCCTCAAATTTTTCTTCTATTATATTTTTTCTCCTCTTCATATCCATCAAAGCTTCATGGTGGGATTTTTCCATACAAACATGTACAGATATGGTATCAACATGGTCATCTTGAAGCATTCCTGATTATTATGGCTGTATTGAACAATTCTTGCCTTGATGTCTTTCTTTTATTCATCCTGGTGATAGCATGCTTTCATAAATCCCCTGTGTCTACATGTTTGTCAAAACCATCTTCTTTCTCCCTTATAATCTCTATGCCGTAAGTGGTGGCTTTCCCTGATGCCATAGTATGTTGTGATAGATAGTCTTCTAAAACCTTTTTCATCCCTCCTTTTCCAAAGTTAGTTTTGAGAAACTCACTTGTATCACGCAGTGCAATCTTTCCATTCTTCCATAAAATTACTCCTTGTTGTAAAGTATCAGCAAAATCTTCACACTCCTTCCTTTCTAATGCGATTCTTAGATCAAAATTCAAAAAGTTGATTATCACACTTCACAGCAAAATTAATTGATTGACTCAATGTTTGAGGATCGGATAAGTTGAATATTAATATCTTTATCTAATATTGTAATCTATAGAGAAATTGGCTAACAAGTGCAACATCATCCCACTTGATGTGAATTGCTAATTGTCAAAATTGTGAAGCATATGATGTCACTGATCGATTGTCTTATCACAAGATACGGATCTTGTTGGTTGCGACACGAATTATATTATATTTTCTATATATAGATCAAAAATCTTCTAAAAATATCTCCAAATTATCCAATACTGGATCACATCATTCAAAGAAGGACAAAAATTATGATAAAGCAAAATTTGATAGTAGTGTTCTAATAAACCTGACTTGTGACCTTTAAATTGGATAACTTTGGGATTGAAGTTCAATCACCAGTTGTACTTGATTGATGAATCTTCAAAATTTAGATTTGGTGCCATCAAACTTCTCTTGCAAACTAATTTTTGGTTCATTAATGTTTGAATGGTGTTCAATTGTAGATAAAGTAGTATCGCTTGAAGCAGCTCAAATCATCTCTATATCTTCACTTCCTACTAATCTTATTGCTTCTTATAATGGTGCATTGAATTGATGCATTACAAGCATTAGTTCTCTTATTTGCTCTTACATTTGTACCATTACACTTTTCATTTCAACAAGCTCTGCTATGATACCATAATAGAAAAGAAAAAAAAAAATGTTTACTTTCACTATAAAATAAAACACTCAAGAACAAAGGAAAAAGTTCTAGGAACAATATTAGTTTAGAAGTGGATAATCCAAAACTTCTAATATACTTATGTCTTATCAAGAAAAAAAGGTAATCTACTTTTAATAAAGAAGAGACAAAACTCTGATATTATAATTTCACTCTTATCAATATGTCAAGGACACAAACTAAAACAGATGTATAAGTTAATAAAAAATATATCAAAGGAAAATAACAAGTATGAAAGATGCAAGATAGGAGGTTAGCCAAGAATCAAGGAGAAGAATTCAGAACTAGAATAATTTCAAGAATAAAAAACTGGATGGACAAGAACAAGAACTAGATCAAGAATAAGAAATTAAATTAATATGAAGAATAAGGCAACACTTTGGATTGCTCCAAGACTTGCGTTGGCAAGACTAAGGTGCTCCTCAATCTTACCTCTTATTTATACTATGAGGCCTTATGTCCTACTAGACCTTCTAAAAATATCTTAGAATATTCTAAAAGCATGAGGAAGATTTTGGAAGACTCTAAAGAATCTACAAGAGATCTTGGAAGGTTGAAGAAGATTCTAGAGGATCCTAAGAATATCTTAGAATATTCTAAAAGCTTGAGAAAGATTTTGGAAGACTCTAAAAAAATCTATGGGAGGTCGTGGAAGATTGAAGAAGATTCTAGAGGATTTTCAAAGACTAAAGAAGATTCTAGAAGATTCTATAAGATTCTAGAAAGTTATGGAAGATTTTAGAAGATTACAAAAAGTTCTAGTGGTGACTTAAAGTATGTCCGTGATATCACCTTCCCTTCTAGTGACAAGTTTTACAAGGAGCCGAAGCAATTTGATGATCAAATCATATGCGTAAAAATTCTAAAATTCGTCGGAGTAGAAAAGTAATATATTCCGTCTTTTGTTTGTTGATTATCGATTCAATAGGACCTTTGAAATGGCATTGATGACCTTTAGATATAACCTCTATTAGACCAATATCCCATCCAAGAATTTGCTCTTTGTTGCGACCTTTAAAACATCCTCCGAACATAATTTTTGGTCCACTTGGAATCACCCTTCCAACTTCAAGGAGTATTATCAAAGTTCGGGCATTTGAATCGAGATTTTTGTGATGAGGCCGTATTTCCAAAGATTCCAAGTGTGGCCTTATTTGATATTGGAATACTCTTTTTTCATCTTGTCCATGTTCTTCAAACCTAGTAGATTGTGAAAGTTGTAATGATTTTCCAACTGCTTGTATGGCAAAAGAGTCTTCTGACTCTTGTTCCTGTAATTTTCTTCAAATGCAAAGATTTGATATGATAATTAATAAGCTTCTAACAAGATTTATTCTATCATAGAAAAATACAAGTACAATCTTGGCGTGGCTCTCTCTTTTTTAATTTGATCTTTTGTTGTTGATAGGAAGCATCATTTAGAAGCCAAGAGATGTTACTGTCTACGAAATCTTCAATGACCATTGAATCTAGGTTTTTTAGGATATTATTGATTGAATTGGCAAATTTTCTTAAGTGCATTCTTAAGGTTATCTGAGCGTTCACATGTTCTTTTGCTAATTCCATAGTCCTTTCAATGGATGAAATATTCCAATCGTCCATATCTTATATATGAATCTAATATTTCATCCACCTCGTATTCAAGCTCTTGATTGATTTCAACTAGAGTTGGTGGTGAAATAGTTCTTCCAACAATATTTGATTTATAATAGATTTTTAAAAGTAAGACATGAAAGACTAGATGAATGTACATGCTACTTCATAGTTCAAGGCAAAAACTTATTGGATTTACTTGGTGTAGAATTGTAAAAGGTCCAAGTCTTTGATAGTCTAATTTCTGTAATACTTAATTTATTTTTTATATTTCATTGAAGTAACCAAACACAATCTCCTACTTTGAAATTTAATTGATTCTTGTGATGAATATTTGCATAGTCTTTATATCGATCTTAGGCTATTTTTAATAGAAATTTCAATTCTTCATGGATGGTTTTTAAATAGGTAGCTTGACTTTCTGTAGCAGGACTTCCCATATCTTCAATTTGGAATAGATCTGCTCTAAGGTGGTATCTATAGTTTGAAAAGAATGGAGTTTATTTTGTTGAAAAATATTCAAAGTTATTATATGCAACCTTAGTCAATGGTAGAAAGTATGTCCAATCATCTTGTTGATAATTTATACTACAATGAAGATATTGTTCCAAGATCTAATTCAATCATTTTATTTGACCATCAATTTGAGGACAATAAGCGGTGTTGTGTTGTAGTTCAGCTACTATATGAAAAAATTGTACATATATATTTAATGTACAATTTATTACATAGCTAAATAAAAATCATATCAGTGGACTTTTATTGGTTATAGGATGTGATTAGGTTACTAGTTTAGAAAGGATCTATTAAAAGGATTATAATTGAGATTTATACAACCTTATTTTCTTTTTGATAGTGATTTTGAGGTTGATTTATATTGACAATAACTTATATATATCTTAAGTCACCTTTATTAGACATTGGTGATCCTTAAAATCTTAGTTTATTTCTTTTATTTGGTGCTTAAAGCACCAAGTATGTAAATCTTATAAAAAGAAGGGTTAAAAAAGGATTTTTAGTGTAAAAAGGGTAATTTGGCCATCCATGTGGATGAATAGAGGTGGATGATAGAAATCTCTATTCTAATTGGCCAAAAATCATATCCAATGGACTTCAAGGAGGCTGCTTGAGGGTTTATTAGGAGTTAGGATTTGTTTTTTGAGAAGAGTCAAACATCAAAGGCTAGGATCATAAGGTTTAGGTTTTTGGATCTGGTTTAGATGCAAATTTTGTGTGATTTTCACTTTTTATGAAGAAGTTATAGGCGCTCAAAGTTAAGGTGTCAATTTTGGACCTATTGTCACTTTTTTGGATATAACTCATGCATACAGAGAGCAATTAAGGATTTTCAACCGAGATTGGAGAGAGCACTTTTACAACTACACTTTTTATGGATGGCTTGATAAAATCCAAGCTAGGATGAAGGAGATATTGGGAGTTGAAGTCAGTGCTTACAAATTTAAGGGCAGTAAGTGACCTGCTTATATAGTGGTTACACTTTGAGCTATATCTTATGCAATTTTATAGATTTTTGGCTCAAAATTTTCAGGAGTGTATATGTTTATGTTGCAAGACTATATAAAAAAAATTTGTGGCATTAAGATTTTGGATTTGTGAGATATAAAGAAAATAATGCTCAAGTGTCTCTGAGCTAGGGTTTTAAGCACCTGCTAGGAGTTTTGAGATATCAGATGATTGGAAATGAATTTATAGTCGATTATTTCTTATAATGAAACTTAAGAGGATTATCTACACTTTGAATTAAATTTTATAGAAATTGAATAGTTGGATCAAGAGTTATTGGACTCTAAAGTTTAGCAAGAAATGAGTCTTTGTAAGTGAATAAAGTTTTGAAGGATTTTTGTGGAAATTTGAACCCTTTTTGTACAAACTTACTTGAATACAAGAGGTTTTATATATATAACTTCTCTTTTGTGAGATTGTTATATTATTTGTCTTTTTTATTGAGGATAAACCACCTATTGGATTTTTGCCATCAAGTTTCAAATAAATTCTCCACAGCCAAGTATCCAGTGTATTCCGAGATAAAAGGCCACATCATACGACAGCAAATGAGAGGTTGATCTTGACTTTTAAAAGCCGAAATAGTCTTTTTTAAAAGTTTGATACATATTGCAGTCCTCGATTTGAAATAATGCCAATTGGAAGGCCATATATTCAATAAATATTATCAATAAAAAATTTGGGTGTTTACTCCTCGGAAATAGTCTTGTTGCACAAGATAAAATATGCCATCATGGTAAAATGGTCCACCACCACAAAAATTGAGTCTTTTCCATTTGGAATTGGGAGGTCTGTAATGAAGTCCATAGATAACGATTACCTTAGGCTCTTAGGAACTGAAAGGAGTTGCAAAAGTCCATATAGTTGGTATCTTGGGATCTTTGTTTGCGCACAAATTTCACATAATTGGATGAATTCTTTCACCAATTTTCACATTTGAGGCCACCAATCATCTCTTAATATCAATTCCAAGGTCTTATTGAAGCCAAAGTATCCAACTACTAGAAGGTCATATCGAGCTTGAAGAATTTGAAGTCTTGTAGATCCTAGAGGAACATATAGGAGATTCTTGAAGTATAACAATCCATCTTCCAATTTGAAATTATTATTTTCTTCCACATGTGTATTTTTTAAACGTTGTTAGATGTTCTTTATAAATGGATCTGTCTTCATTTCTTTCTGGATTTCTGTCTTGAGAGTTGTATCTATATAAGTAGATATTGTCAATGTCTTTAACTACAAATTAGACGGCTCCAACATAATTGATTTTTGTTGATCCAATACAATATCTCTTATTCTTAATGCAAGATATGATTGTCAAAAAAGGGCATTTAATTTTTCTTGAAGTTTTTTGAGACGATATGTAATCACAAAATCAAATCAAGATAATAACATGTTCCATCGTACTTGTTGACAATTTAGAACTCAAGCACTCATAAAATATTCCAAGTTTTTGTGGTCGGTATATACCATAATCCTGTGTTGAGCCCCTTCCAACAAATGGTGCCATTCTTCAAAAGCATCAACAATTGACAATAATTCTTTGTCATGAATCTTGTAATTGATCTCTGCAACTAAAAATTTTTGAAAGTGAAATGCTACTAGATGTAATTGACCATCATCACCAATTTAAGAGAGTATAAATCCCAATGCAAAATCTGAGGCATCTGTTTCATGAATGAATAGTTTTGTTGGATCTGCATGGACAAATATAGAAGCAAAAGTGAAAGATTTTTTTAGCTTTTTGAATGCTTCTTCAATCTTATCATCCCAAATAAATTTGTCCTTGTCTATGAGTCGCATTAATGGAGTCGCAATCATGGAATAATCTTTGATGAAGATTCTGTAGAAATTTATAAATTCCAAGAAATATTGTACATCTCTAATTGATGACGATTGTTTCCACTCTATAACAATTTGTATCTTCTTTGGATCCATAGAAATCCCATTCTTTGAAGCGATATATCCTAAAAATTTGATTGATGGTTGAAAAAAAGAGCATTTCTCTAATTTGGCATATAATCCACTTTCTCGTAATTTCTCTAATATCTTCCGTATATGATATTCATGCTCTTGTTCATTCTTAGAAAAGATCAAGATATTGTCCAAGTAGATGATTACAAAGTCATCTAAGTATTCTTGTAAGATATCATTTATCATATGTTGGAAGCTTATATGTGTATTTGTAAGTCCAAAAGGCATAACATTGTACTCGAAATGTCCATACTTTGTACGGAATGTTGTCTTCCATTGATCTCCTTCTTTAATCCTGACTAAGTTGTAGGCGCCTCTCAAATCAATCTTTGTAAAAATATTTGCTTATCCTAATTGTTCCAATAATCTTGAGATTAATGATAATGGATAGCGATTTTTTATAATTACCTTGTTCAGACCTTGATAGTCAACACACATACGTAAGGAACCATCCTTCTTATTCACAAATAATATAGGAGCTCCAACAGGCAATTTTGAATGTCGAATAAAATTCTTAGCTAAATTTTCATCAATATATT
>JAWRVF010001854.1:25897-38520 GCA_036785485.1 Physcomitrellopsis africana | reverse complement strand
CCATAATATCTTTATAGAAACTTCCTAGAAACTTCATAGATGCTGCTTTGACTTTATAAGTGTCCATAGTAGACTTTTGGATTAGAAACTTGGTCAATAAGTTAGCCACATGTCGCATATGTTGGTAGCTTGAAGACCAAGCTAAATACGTGGCGAACATATAGGAAACTTGCCCTGCAAGTTCGACACGTGTCTTGCAACTTGGACACGTGTCTTATAAATTGGATACGTGTTGGAGGTCCTATAGAACGTCGCCACTTAGCTCTTAGGTAGATAGTATAAATAGAGACAAGAGTGAAGCCTTCTTCACTCTTGTCAACTCCTTTCTTGTTTCTAGTTTGATTTCAAGAGTCTCTAGTGTCTTGTCTTTTGGCAATAGCCATTCCAATTTCTTTTAATATATACACTACCTTATTTCTAATTTGTTATATTTCTTTGAGGGTGTTTTTCACTTACTTATTTGCTTCCGTTGAGTTCTTGTCCTTGACATATATTCCTACCTATTAGAGATATATGCTTTGGAGGTTTACAAAACCTTTTAAAATATTCTAGAGCTTCTTGAATTAATGAAAGTTGGTTGAGAAGCTTTCTAGTTGATAAAAGTAGCTTAAGAAGCTTCATAGTTAGTAGAAGGAGCTTGAAAAGCTTTCCAATTGATAGAAGCTGCTCAAGAAGCTTTTTAGTTTGATAGAAGCTGCTCAAGAAGCATCTTAGACAAGGATATATATGGGAGTCGAGGCTGAAGAATTCTTTAGTCTTGACAATACATCTCTCGGAGTTTTAGCTCATCTTTCTTAGTACTGTTTATGTACTCATTGAATTAATTCAAGTTCTTGTTCGTTTTTTCTTGAAACCTTATTCTAGTTTAAGTCTTTTGCTTTGTATTTTTGTGTGCTTGACAGTTTTTCAAGACTGCCTTCATCTTAAATATCAGAGTTTGATCCTTCTTTTTAGAAAGTAGATTATTCCTCTTCTTGAAGGTATACCAATGCTTTAGAGGTTGCGGATTATCCTCTTCTAAACTGATATTTTTTTATTACAATATTGGAGCTTTATCCCTCTTATGAGAGAGTGGATTATCCTTCTCTTTGAAGGTCTTAAAGCATTTTAGAGATTGTGGATTATCTTCCTCTAAACTGATATTATGTTTTTATAGATTTTTATAGATTTTTATAGATTTTTTTTTTTTTTTTTTTTTTTTTTTTTTTTTTTTTTCTTTTAAAAAAATTGGAAGTCAAAATATTAGTATGACCAAATCTTCCAAGTCCAAATTAGATGCTATTATAAGTGCTCTTATTACGCTATCTACTAGGATTGTGGAGGTTAAAGAAATTGTTGCAAAACTTCATAATAATACAACATCTAGAGTAACACAATCTAGACTACATCCACCTCCAACTTCTGCTCTTGAGAATGCAGTACTATCTATGCTATGCCAAAGAAATCCACCTATTCAACAACATAAGGAGCTTTGAATTAGTCTTCTAGAGAAATATCATGGTATGCTATTGTGTGGCATGATCTTCTATCTGGGAATATATTAGGTACCTGGCTGTGGAAAATTTATTTGAAACTTATTAGTAAGACTCTAATAAATGATTTATTCCTAATAAAAAGAATAAAAGATATAAATAAATTATAAAATAGAAATTATATTGATAAAATTTCTTATATTTAAGTAGGTTTGTACAAAAAATTCAAATTTGCAATAAAATTCTTCAATAGAGTATTCACCCACAAGGATTTATTTCTTCTTGAACTTTAGAGTTTAATAATTCTTAATCCAACTACGCAATTTTTATAAAATATTCTTCAAAATATAGATAATATTCTTAAGATTAATTATAAAAAAGAATTAATTATAGATTTACTTCTAATCATCCGATATCTTAAAAATCCTAATAGGTATTTAAAACCCTAATTTAGAAACACTTGAGCACTATTTTTTTCATATCTCACAAATCCAAAATCTTAATGCCATAAAATTTTAGTATATAATCTTTTAATATAAATATATATACTTTTAAAAATTTTGAGCTAAAAATTTATCAAATTGCTTAAAATGTAGCTCAATATATAACCACTAGTTAAATGGGATTACTTACTACCCTTAGCTTATAAGTACTAACTTCAACTTTCAATATCTCTTTCATCCTTGCTTGGATTTCATTCAATTATATACAAAAAGTGTAGCCAAAAAAGTTTTTTTTTCAACACTAGTTGCCAATCCTCTATTGTTTTATGTACGTGCAAGTTATACTCAAAAGAGTGATAGTAGATACAATTTTGACATCTTAATTTGAGCGCCTATATCTCCTTCATAAAAAGTCCAAAGTATACAAAATTTTCACCAAAACCATAGCTAAAAATCCAAACTTGCTGACCCTAGCCTTTGATATTTGAATCCCTTCAAAAAACAAATCCTAATTCCTAATAAGTCCTTAGGCAGCCTCCTTGAAGCCTATTGGATATGATTTTTGGCCAATAGGAATAGAGACTTCTATCATCCATCTCCAATCATCCACATAGATGGCCTAGCTACTCCTTTTTACACTAAAAATCCCTTTCCAATCCTTTTTCTAATAAGATTTACATAATATGTGTTCTAATTATCAAATAAAAGAAATAAACAAGATTTTAAGGATCACCAATATGTAACAAAGGTGACTTAAGATATATAAAAGTTATTACTAATTTAAAATCAACTTCAAAAGTCACTATTAAAAAAAAATTAGATTGTATAAATCTCAATAATAATCTTTTTAAATAGACTCTTTTTAAATTAATAACCTAACCACATTTTGTAACTAATAAAATCCATTGATATGGCTTTCATTTAGTTGTGTAGTAAATTATACATTAAATATATATGTATAATATTTTTATATGATAGCCAAACTATAAGACAACAATGCGTTCATAATTCCAAAGATTTGTCAACCAAGTTTAATTGATAATATTTTTACAACCTAATACTTATCCAACAGAAGAATCATAAGTTGGATTGGTTGATACTTTGCTTGTGGGGCAAGTATTATCATGGTTTGTTTCTTTATTTGAAAAGAAACCACCAATTTTGAACAACTTTGAAGTTTTTATGAAAGTATTTATAAAAATATTTGAAAAATATGACAAGGCTTGTTGAGCAACAGCTAAGATTCAAGCATTGCGTCAAAGGGCGCGCTTTGCATCAGTTTATGCATCCAATTTTAGATAACTA
The DNA here is from genome assembly GCA_036785485.1 of Physcomitrellopsis africana. Lineage (NCBI taxonomy): Eukaryota > Viridiplantae > Streptophyta > Bryopsida > Funariales > Funariaceae > Physcomitrellopsis > Physcomitrellopsis africana. The sequence goes on along the minus strand of JAWRVF010001854.1, from coordinate 35,300 downwards.
GTAGTAATATTAATTGGGATAAAAAAGCCTTAATGAGTCAATTTTATTTGGGACTAAAAAATGATGTGAAGGATTTATTACTATGACTTTCGGATCCACAATCACTCAATGAAGCTATTAGCTAAGCTATAAAATGTGATAATCAATTATTCCAACATCATCAAGTTTAACATTTATGGGCTTCAGTAAGAGAACTTGCAATCCAATATATTCTTATTACATTGATAAGTATTTTGAATTCACATTTAGGTATAAAAAATATGCAACTTGATGCATTATGTTTTAAATCTTTTAGTCTATAAAAAAAAAAGAAGCGTCAAATAAAAAAAGGTCTATGCTTGTATTGTGGCAAGGAAGGCCACAAGATTGATAATTTTTTGAAGAAACAAAATCAACAAATTATCAAAATTAGGAGTGCAATTGTTCAAAAAACAAAGATGTTCAGCCACAATAGGGACTATGCGGCTAAATAATTGAACATTGCAAAATTGTTTAGGTTTAGGATTTTTTGCTCAACCTACTTGTTGTTTTATAATTCCTTTGTATTTTGGCCTTTAGAAGCTTGTCACAGACTCAAATTATAGACTTGAAGTCTAAACAAGAAGTTCAAGAAGAACTGGCAGGAACTGGATTAATCAGATGAGTACAAAAACAACACCAGAGAGGTGAGCTAGAGCTCCAAGAGATGTGTTGATGAGACTGAAGAACTCTTCAGCCTCAACTCTAATATATACTCCTACCTAGGAAGATTCTCAAGCAGCTTCCTCCAACTAGGAAGATATTAAAAGGCTCTGGAAGATTCTAGAGAGTTCTAGAAAACTTCTAGAATGTTCTAGAAGGTATCTAATAAGTATGTCCTTGACATCACCTCCTCTTCTAGCTTCGAGGTCTCCGAGAAGCCATTTGAGATGTATACTCACAAACGTAGGAAATCAAAAATTTGTCGCATAGTCTCTGCAATATACTCCAGTTGTCATTCACGAGGCAGATGATACATGGGTCCTTGTAGCCACCGATAATGACCAATACCTTCCACTTGAGACCATACTTAAACTTCTGTATCTTCATTGTGGAAACGACCTGAAAATATTGCTTCGCCACTACTTGCATGAGCTGGTTCAACTTCAAAGACAATTACAAGTGACTTGCTGCTTGGTATTCTTCGACGTCTTCTTGGCTCTTCTAATTCTTTGTCTCGAGGTCGATGTCGTGAGCTACTCGGTTGAGATGGTACCACTAATACAATATCTACATTCTCACTAGCCATATCTAAATACACCTTGATATTAGATATCTTGATACTATGAAATACAACAAGTTATGTTTTGATATGACGTGGATCCTTTTTCTATTCATTTTTCCAGAGAAGGCTTCATCTTCATGCTTCGTTAATAACCATCTTTGGTTTATTAGGATATCGTTGATGGAATTCCCGTACCTTTTGAGATGCATTGGCAAGATTTTTGGCTGGTTCCTATCTTCTTTCATTAATATTGTAGCCGCTCCAATACACAAAGTACTCTAATTTATTCCATCTTCGCCGTGAATCTAGTATCCTTTCCACTTCATATTCTTTGTTGTTTTCAATTTCTATATTAGGTGGCGGACATTGCACTCTTCCCACGAAAGATTTATTCTCGGCCTGAAGGATGGTTGTGAGAAACACGAAAGACAGGTGTACCTCTTCATAGGATTGATCCGCTTCTGGATAACAAATGGTTCCAATCTTCGATAGTCTAATTTATCACATGGCCGCTTGGTCTTGATATTCCGTTGAAGCAGCCATATTTTATGTCCAATTTTGAAATTAGGTGCTTGATTTCGAAATTTATCTGCGGATGCTTTGTAAGACTCTTGGACAATTTGTAATTAAAGCTTCAATGTGGTTTGAAGCTCTGATAGTTGCTGCACCAATCCTTCAGCTGTTGGATTGTTATTCGCTGATGGACTCAATAGATTAAGCTTCGGATGGTACCCATAGTTGGAAAAGAATGGTGTTTTCTGAGTCGACCCATGAAGGGTGTTGTTATATGCAAACTTGGCTAGCGATAGATATGCAGTCTAATCATCTTGTTAATAATTGATGCTACATCGTAAATACTGTTCCAAAACTTGATTCACCCGTTCCGTTTGGCCATCAATTTGAGGATGGAATGCCGAAGGAAGCTTGATGTCCACCTTCAATATCTTAAAAAAAGATCTCCAAAACTTTGATACAAATTGGGTTCGTCGATTTGACACGATATCATTTGGTAGACCATGATATCGAAACACATTATCAAGGAAAAGCCTTGCTATATCTTTGCTTGACGATGTCTTCTTACAAGGGATAAAATGTACCATCTTCGTAAGTTGATCCACCACAACAAAGATGCTGTCAAATGAATTTGATGGCGGCAGATCTGTAATAAAGTCCATGGAAACTGAAGACCATAGACGACACGGAATAGGCAATGGCTGTAGAAGTCCATAAGGGCGATGTCAAGGGTTCTTGGATCTTGAATAAATACCACAAGAGAGGACGAAATCCTTCACATCCTTCCACATTTGGGGCCACTAGAAATCTTAAGAAATGAGTTCCAAGGTCTTGTTGAATCCGAAATATCCCGCAGCTGGAAAGTCATGACAAGATTGAAGGACTCAAAGTCGTGCTAGGCCTTTTGGGATATACAGCTGCTCTTCAAGGTATAAGAGATTTCCTTCAACCTTGAACTTGTCATCATTAATACGCTGCTTTATATCAAGGACTATTGAATCTTCAATGGTCGCAGCACGTACCTGGTTGAAGAAGTCAGCATCAATTGGCACCACAGTAGCACAAATCCTGAATTGCTCTGGCTTTAATAATGTCGTACACTGTTGATCAAGCGCTGCTTTTCCAATCTTCGACGCAAGATATGATCTTCTTGATAAGGCATCGGATAGTCCTCGCTGCTTTCCTGGCCGATAAGTAATAACAAAGTCAAATCTAGATAGCGACATATTCCATCGAGCTTGACGACGGTTTAGAACCCGAGCAGACATGAAATATTCTAGATTCTTGTGATCCGTATATACGGTTATCGGATGCGTAGCTCCTTCGAGGAAGTGACGCCACTCTTGGAAAGAATCCACTATAGCAAGGAGTTCCTTATCATGAATCTCGTTGTCGTGGTGAGAGTCTTAGCCCTAAGAAACACTGGGTCTTTTTTGCCTCTAGTTTCTCAAGTGCAAGATGAGATTCATAAAGTTCATAAAATTGAAGAATTTATATAAAAACATACTTTATTAACCCTAACATATTCTGCCTTTAGAAACCCGCCTTCAATTTTGCTCATAAATCCTAGGATATCATATCAATTGAAGCAAAATTTGGACACAAGGTACTTAAGAGAGTAAAGAAGCAAACCCCATAAACCTTTTGATTATAGCTCATGTGGTTAGAGAGAACCATGTTGTCAAAGTAATTCCTCCATGCTGCCTTTGATTCTGGACCCCCTTTGCTTCACACCTTCATTGCTCTTCATTAAAGAAGACCTAAGTGCTGAAATTTGGTAGGCTTATAGCTTATCTCATGTTGTAAACACCCTCCAAATATTGCTCCAAGAGCCTTCTCCAAACTTGAGTTATAGGTTCCATCCTTCTTCTTTAATTTTGCCTTCTAACAACTCTGGATCCGACCACAATTTTCCTCATAACTCCTCGAATATAACTCCAATAGCAATCAGTTTTTTACACAACTTAATAGACTCATATATCTACAAACCCCAACAAATTTTACTCAAAATACTACTCTAATCACAAAGATATGCTCCCTCAAACTTCACTGATTTGGAGATAGACCCCTGTCACTTTGAAAGAGCATAACATTTTATTTATAAGACTAATGAGTATCAAACTTACACTCATCTCTTCCTTAACTTACATAGATCATGTCTATCAAATTTCACACTCAAATTCGTCTCCTAAATCTCTTTATACCCAAAAAAAACCCACACACATGCACTATCCATACAAACCCTCAACCTTGCCTTCACTCTATTTCTCTTTTCATTCAAACCGGTTACAATTTCACTCATAACTCTTTGCTTAGAGGTCATATTGACTTGAGATTTTGACACAAAGTAATTAACTCTATAAGGAACAAAAACCAAACAAATTTCGCCACTAAAGTCTAAGTGGTTTCCAAGAACCAAGGCCCGAAATTTTATAACCCTCACTGCCCTAGTCTTAAACACCTATAACTTTCACGACTCATATCTCCCTTGATACTTAATGAAAAGACATGAGAATTATTTCTATGAGTTCTTTATCTTGTCTACTACAAACCCACAAAAACTCGCATCTTAAATCCTCTCCAAGCTTCCTCTATACACATAAATGTATACTGCCTATCAAAAAAATCCTATGCCTTCCAAAAAAACTCTCCTCCTTCTTCTTCACGACCCTTCCTTGTCATCTCCCTCCTGGTCTTCTTTATCCTCTTGGTCAAAAAAGACCTCTTAGCCCATGTCTTTTCCACTTCCTCAACCTTTTTTTTTTTTACTAACTTGAAGAAATTTCACTTTTCAAGGTAAATTTCTATTGTAACTTCTTACTACTAATTTTCTATCAACCTTTCTTCTAATCTTAATCTTTTTATTTTAATGCATTTTTTTATGTTTTTCACACTATGTTTTGATTTCTTACAATACGACATCCACCCCTTCTAAACTCCAAGACATCCTCCCAAGATGTGCCAAATTTAACCATCTCCATTTCCTTTCATCATTTCATTTCTCCATCTTCTACATTATTTGAAACTCTTAGTATCAATTTCTAGCTTATTTCAATGGACCATTTTCCCCTGTCAAAAAATCATCTAGATATGATTTTTTTCTAGAAGCCATGAATAATCAAACCTAAGATCATATCTTGAAGTTCTCCAAGCTTCATTTTTTTTCCAAATTGTTCACACAATCCTCCTTCCTTTCTTTATCACATTCAAAGTTATAGTTGTCAGCATAAATAAGTATCTTTGTGTCTTTGTGAACCATCTTTTCATTTGTGATTTCTTCAACTATGTATTCTTGAATTTGGATGGTCTGGGCTTTTTTTATTAAGCCTTGCGCTCCTCCATATTCAAATTCACCTTGATTTTGGATACATGTTGTATCCATAATAACCCTTGTATTACTCATATTCATTTCAACAAACATTTGTAAAACCTCATTTTCCATTTTTTCATTAAAAAATTCTTCTATTTGTTCAATTTTCTCTTCTTGAGCCTCATTAAAGCCAATTTTTTGCTCTTTTTGGTAACCATCATTAAAAGTGGCATAAGCATATATCTTTGCTTCTTTTTCTTCCATGTTGTCGGTGGTATCCTCCTTCTTTATTTGAAGTTGAAGAGAAAACATGTTTAAAACTTCTTCTTCCAAATCAGCAAGTATATCATTATTCACATCTTCTTCTTCAACCTCATGACTCACCTTATCATCCTCCACAACCATAACTCCTTCTAAGCTTGATTTACATTCAATAAAAAATACTTGACCAATCTTTTTTTCCTCCTCTTTAGTCAAACAAGTGTCAATGGCACTTGTCATCACTGTCTCCACTTTCTCAATGTCCTTCTTCTTCTTTTCCGTACCCCTTTCTATGTTTTCTTCTATTCTTTGCTTTGGAATTGATGCCTTCTTTGGTTGTGAAGATGAAAGAATATTTTGTGGTGGTTGATTTATTATTGATCCTTCTTTTGTCCTTTCCCCTATACTATCACCCTTTTGTATTTGCTTCTTATTCATTGGTTCTTCATCTTCATCTTTTACATTCCTTCCTCTCTTTACTTCCACATAGACATCTTGAAAGTCTTCATTCTTCCTTTCCTTGTTTAAGAAATCTTTGATGCTAATTGCATCAACTAGATAATCCCATCTTGTCTTCTCTCTAATGGCATGAACTCCTCTAATCATAGTCTCATGATTTTCAAGATATGGAGCTTCAACATTATTTTGCCAAGCTACAATTTGATAAGAATCTGCATTACCTGAATCTCTTGGCTTAGGCTTCATCATTCGATCTTCTATTAATTTTTTCATTCCTCCTTTAATAAAGTTAGTGTCCAAAGGAAAATTTGTAGATGCATCTCTAATCCTTCTTTCTTTGAAGGTAATGATGCCTTTCTTCATGGCATCAGCAAATGATTCACAATCACTACGTTTGTGATTGGAATCATCACACCAAATGCACCTCATGACATATCCCCTCTGTCCTCCAAAAGTTTGAGAAATACTTAGCTTCATATTCCTTTTCAAAGCACTCATCTCCACTTTCAATTCCTTCAATCCCTTCACCAATTCCTCTAGAGTATCTTCATCTAGAGCCTTACCCTTTGAAGAGCTTGATGGTAACATTAAAGAAGTCCTTGTAGCTGGTGGTGCTGAAGCTTTCATTTTTACTCCATACCCCCTAGCCTTTACCCGCTGTTGCTTTGCAATAAGACTTATTGAATCCTCCAATTGTCTCCAATTGGTACTAAAACCTCCTTCAGCTGCTCCATCTTGAAGAAGAAGTAATAGTCTATCCTCCAAAGCTTCATTTGTAGCTTGTAGAAATAACTCTGATTTTCTCACTTCAAGAATCCTCTTCTCTGTTAATGAGAGTTGTCCAAATTTCTTTTCAAATTCTCTTAACAACTCACTTGGTCCCATGTTGTTACCTGGTTGTTGTTCCACCCAATCGGGAAAATTTCTTTTGGACATCCTTTCTTCATCTTCATCAAAAAACTCATCTCAAAGCCTCTCTTCAAATTTGGCCCAAGTAATCTCAAAATTATTTTGATGAAGATGTTTCACCTTGTCTCTGATCTCTGTTACAACTGCCAAGTCAAATGTCTCTATCATCTTCTCCTCTGAAATTTGATAGATTTCCATCTCACAAGTATAATTCCTTATAAAATTTGAAATGTTCTTCCCACTGAATCTTTCATTCTTTAACAATGTGCCTTTCAAAGCTTTTAGTTCGTCTAGCTTGCATTGGCAATCTTACAATTTGTAAACATTTGTATGGCTCCTAAAGAATCCCTTCAGAAAGTTTGACTACCTCCTTGAGCCTTGACTACCATTAGTTCTATTATTATCCCCCATCTTTATTTTGATGAAATCTTTAGTTTTAGGAGCAGCAAATATGTTGGAAGCACCGTTGTCGTGGTGGTAGTCTTAGCCCTAAGAAACACTGGGTCTTTTTTGCCTCTAGTTTCTCAAGTGCAAGATGAGATTCATAAAGTTCATAAAATTGAAGAATTTATATAAAAACATACTTTATTAACCCTAACATATTCTGCCTTTAGAAACCCGCCTTCAATTTTTCTAATAAATCCTAGGATATCATATCAATTGAAGCAAAATTTGGACACAAGGTACTTAAAAGAGTAAAGAAGCAAACCCCATAAACCTTTTGATTATAGCTCATGTGGTTAGAGAGAACCATGTTGTCAAAGTAATTCCTCCATGCTGCCTTTGATTCTAGACCCCCTTTGCTTCACACCTTCATTGCTCTTCATTAAAGAAGACCTAAGTGCTGAAATTTGGTAGGCTTATAGCTTATCTTATGTTGTAAACACCCTCCAAATATTGCTCCAAGAGCCTTCTCCAAACTTGAGTTATAGGTTCCATCCTTCTTCTTTAATTTTTCCTTCTAACAACTCTGGATCCGACCACAATTTTCCTCATAACTCCTTGAATATAACTCCAATAGGAATCAGTTTTTTACACAACTTAATAGACTCATATATCTACAAACCCCAACAGATTTTACTCAAAATACTACTCTGATCACAAAGATATGCTCCCTCAAACTTCACTGATTTGGAGATAGACCCCTGTCACTTTGAAAGAGCATAACATTTTGTTTATAAGACTAATGAGTATCAAACTTACACTCATCTCTTCCTTAACTTACATAGATCATGTCTATCAAATTTTACACTCAAATTCGTCTCCTAACTCGTTTTGTACCTAAAAAAACCCACACACATGCACTGCCCATACAAACCCTCAACCCTACCTTCACTCTATTTCTCTTTTCATTCAAACTGGTTACAATTTCACTCATAACTCTTTGCTCAGAGGTCATATTGACTTGAGATTTTGACACAAAGTAGTTAACTCTATAAGAAACAAAAATCCAACAAATTTTGTTGCTAAAGTCTAAGTGGTTTCCAAGAACCAAGGCCCGAAATTTTATAACCCTCACTGCCCTAGTCTTAAACACCTATAACTTTCACGACTCATATCTCCCTTGATACTTAATGAAAAGACATGAAAATTATTTCTATGAGTTCCTTATCTTGTCTACTACAAACCTACAAAAACTCGCATCTAAAATCCTCTCTAAGCTTCTGCTACACACAAAAACGTATACTGCCTATCAAAAAGAAATCCTATCTCTCCAAAAAAAACTCTCCTCCTTCTTCTTCACGACCCTTCCTTGTCATCTCCCTCCTGGTCCTCTTTATCCTCTTGGTCAAAAAGACCTCTTAGCCCATGTCTTTTCCACTTCCTCAACCTTTTCTTTTTACTAACTTGAAGAAATTTCACTTTTTAAGGTAAATTTCTATTGTATCTTCTTACTACTAATTTTCTATCAACCTTTCTTCTAATCTTAATCTTTTTATTTTAATGCATTCTTTTATGTTTTTCACACTATGTTTTGATTTACAACACGACATCCACCCCCACCAAACCTGCACATCCTCCGGCATGTGCCAACTTAACCATCTCCATTTCTTTCATTGTTCTCATTTCTTCTCCATCTTCTACATTATTTGAAACTCTTAGTATTGATTTACTTTATTTCAATGGACCATTTTCTCCTATCAAAAAATCTCCTAGATATGATTTTTCTCTGAAAGCCATAAATAATCAAAGCTAAAATCATATCTTGAAGTTCTCCAAGCTTCACTTTTTTCCAAAATAAATGATAATAATCCTCCTTCCTTTCTTTATCACATTCAAAGTTATAGTTGTGAGTATAAATAAGTATCTTTGTATCTTTGTAAACTATCTTTTCATTTGTGATTTCTTCAACCATGCATTCTTGAATTTGGATGGTCCGGGCTTCTTTTATTAAGCCTTACGCTCCTCCATATTCAAATTCACCTTGATTTTGGATACATGTTGTATCTATAATAACCCTTATATTACTCAGATTCATTCCAACAAACATTTGTAAAACCTCATTTTCCATTTTTTCATTAAAAAATTCTTCTATTTGTTCAATTTTCTCTTCTTGAGCCTCATTAAAGCCAATTTTTTGCTCTTTTTGGTAACCATCATTAAAAGTGGCATAAGCATATACCTTTGCTTCTTTTTCTTCCATGTTGTCGGTGGTATCCTCCTTCTTCCTTTGAAGTTGAAGAGAAAACATGTTTAAAACTTCTTCT
>JAWRVF010001854.1:0-25887 GCA_036785485.1 Physcomitrellopsis africana | reverse complement strand
CTTAACTCCAATATATACTCCTACCTAGGAAGCTTCTTAAGCAACTTCCTCCAACTAGGAAGATATTAAAAGGCTCTGGAAGGTTCTAGAGAGTTCTAGGAAAGTTCTAGAATATTCTAAAAGGTTCTAGTAAGTATATCCTTGACACTAGGAAGATATTAGAAGGCTCTGGAAGGTTCTAGAGAGTTCTAAGAAACTTCTAGAATGTTCTAAAAGGTATCTAACAAGTATGTCCTTGAAAAAGCTTTAGTCAATCACCTTTTGGATTTTGAGGCGTCTACTTGTTTTATAGATGAGGTATTTGCTAAGCTTCATAAAATTCCTCCAATACAAAATATCAAATTTATTTATATAGAAGTAATAGATAGGTGATCATTGTCCTTTGATAGTATCATTCTATGAAATCATGCATATAAAATTGTCATTCAAAGATCATAGTAGTGAAATTGTGTTTAATATTATTAGAACTCCTTCAAATCTTATTATTCTTGGACTGTCTTGGTTAGAAAAGTATAATCTATCTATAAATTGGAGGTTGTAAAAAATAATATTTTAGATAGAAATTCATATAAGAAAACTCTGTAAAAAGTCACAAGTTAATAAATCTTTATTTGTTGAAACAAGGACTTTTATAAGATTGGTCAAAGAAGGTACATTGTTTGTTATTTATACGACTCCAATTAAATAAGATATGACTCCATTGACAAGTATTACAAAGTAATATAATAAATTTTAAGATATTTTTTAGAAAAAAAATATTGATATATTATCAAAGCATTGACCATACGATTGTGCTATAGATCCTCAAAAAAGAACGCAATCACTTTTTGGCCCAATCTATAATCTTTCTCAAAGTGAATTTTTGGTGTTGAAGGATTATATTGATAAAAACCTTGTAAAGAACTTCATGAAGTATTCAAAGTCTAACAACTGCACCTATACTCTTTGTGAAGAAAAATGATGGTTCTTTACATATGTATATTGATTATTAAGAATTGAATAAGATAATGGTAAAAAATTAATATCCACTACTGTTAATTTCAAGATTTTTGAAACAACTCGGCTAAGCTAAGATCTATATTAAAATAGATTTTTGTGGAGCATACAATTTGATACGGATCAAGGAGAGAAATGAATGGAAGACTGCATTTTGGATAAGATATGGACATTTTGAATATAATGTCATGTCTTTTAAACTAACAAATATACTCGCTATTATGGACACAAGAATATAAAGCAAGAGACTTGAATTAGAATAAGGTTTAAAAAAAAATCAACAAGAACTTGAATTAATTGGATGAATATGCAAACAACACTAAAAAATGTGAACTAGAAACTCCAAAAGATGCATTGCCAAGACTGAAGAATTTTTCAACCTTGACTTCCATACATACTTTTGTCTAGGACACTTTTTCAATTGCTTCCATCAAACTAATAAGCTTCTTGAGCAACTTCTACCAATTAAGAAGCTTTTCGAGTAACTTCTACCAATTGGAAAGCTTCTTAAGCTCCTTCTGCTAACTATGAAGCTTCTTGAGCTATTTTTATCAATTAGGAAGCTTTTCAATTGACTTTCACTAACTCAAAAAGCTCTAGAATGTTCTAGAAGGTTTTATGAACCTCCAAAGTGTGTGTCCCTAGTATCACCCCTTTTTCTAGTGATGAGTTCTAAGAAAAGCTCATACCTTTGAAAGTCTTTTTACATATGTAAATAATTAAAGATATGCTACACTAATGAAGTTATGTATTTTGTTTTCCATTCTTGGATAATAGATTCTACTGATCCTTGAAGAAATTACCTATTGCCTTAAGCTAATACCTCCATTGTTGAAATATTCTATTCAAAGATCTAATCTTCATTGCAACCTTCAAACATCCTCCAAATAAGATCTCATACTTAAAAAGATTCACCTTTTCAAATTCAAGCAATATCACTAAAGCTTGAGTATTGGAATTGAGACTTGTATGGTTGGATCTTGTTCCTAATGGCTCTAATCAAAGTCATACCTGTCACTAAAATGTATCATTCTTACTTTACTCAATTAAAGGTTTTGAAAATTACACTAGTTTGTTTGAAGCTTGTATGGCAAGTGAATCTTTTGAATCTTATTTTTTCAACATTTGAAAGTTTGACATGGTAACTAACTTGCTTCTACCACTCTATTCTATCTTAGAACAAATGACTACATATTGATGAAGGCTTTAATTTACTCTTTCCTTCTTATAAATATTTTTTAAATCTAATTTTCACTAAGAAGTTATCATCAAACACAATTAGATTTGTAGAGATAGAATCAATAAAATTCTTGTATCTTTTGAGGTACATTGGTGAGATTTTTGGTCGATTCCCATGTATGCTTATTAATATCATAGACCTACCAATAAATAAGATATTCCACCTTTGCTATGAATTAAATATCTTTTCAATCTTGTATTCTTTATGGTCTTCAATTTCAATACTAGGTGGTAATTGTTGTATTCTTCTAAAAATATGCTACTTCCTATAAGGTTCTAAAAAAGAAGATATTCAAAATTAGATGTACCTTCATAGAAGATGGTAATTCCAAGCGATATGCCAGTGGATTAATTTGCTTCTAGATAGAAAATGGTCCTAACTTCCAATAGTCCAACTTATTGCATGGCCGCTTAGTCTTGATATTTTGTTGAAGAAGCCATATCTTATTTCTAATATAAAAAATATGCAATTGATTTTTGAATTTATCTATAGATACCTTGTAAGAATCTTGATCTACTTGCAATTGAAGCTTTAAAATTGTTTGGTATTGTGATAGATGCTTTGCAAATCCTTTAATTGCTAGATTGTTATTTTTTTGCATACTCCTTAGATCAAGCTTTGGATAGTATTCATAATTGGAATAAAATAGTATTTGCTAAGTTGAAATATGAATAATATTATTATATACAAACTCCACTAATAGTAGATACAAGATCCAATTGTCTTATTGATAGTTGATGCTGCATCGTAAATACTACTCCAAAACTTGGTTAACTTGTTCTATTTGGCTATTAATTTGAGGATGGAAAGCCATAGAAAGTTTAATGTCTATCTTTAATATTTCAAAAAGGCATCTCCAAAACTAAGATATGAATTAGGATCCTCAATTGGATATGATATCATCTAGTAGGTCATGATATCAATATATATTATCAAAAAAGAGCCTTGCTATTTTTTCACTAGTAGTCTTCTTGCAAAAAATAAAATGAACCATTTTTGTGAGTTAATCAACTACTAAAAAGATGTTGGATGGTGGTAGATGCATGATGAAATCCATGAAGATAAAAGACCATGATTGTCTTAAAATAAGCAAGAATTATAAAAGTCCATAAGGGCAATGTCAAGGATTTTTGGACCTTAAACAGATGTCGCAAGAGAGCACAAAGTTCTTCATTGCCTTTCATATTTGAGACCACCAAAAATCTCAAAAAATATGTTCTAAGATCTTGTTAAATCCAAAATAATCCACAGTTGAAAAATCATGGCGAGATTGAAGAATACATAGTCGTGTTGGTCCTTCTATGATATACAAACATTCTTTAAAGTATAGAAGGTCTTCCTTAAGCTTGAACTTATCAACATTTTTTTTCAAGAAATGCTTGACCTTAAGCACTAAAGCATCATTAGTAATTGCAATATGCACCTTATTGCAAAAACTAGAATCAATAGGTGCTGATGTAATAGTGGCGCAAAGATGAAATTACTCTAGTTTTAGCAAAGTTGTATATTGTTTATCAAATTCTGCCTCCGCTACTCTTGTTACAAGGTATGATCTCATTAATAAAGTACCAGATATTCTTTATTGCTTTCTAAGTCGATAAGTGATAACAAAGTTAAATTGAGATAGTGACATATTCTATTGAGCTTGGTGGAAATTAAGAATTCAAGTTGATATAAAATATTCTAAGTTCTTGTGATATGTATATACAATCTTAGGATGCATTGCTCATTTAAAAAAATGATGCCATTCTTGAAAAGAATCCACAATAGCTAGAAGCTCCTTATTGTAGATTTTATAATTAATTTCAATAGCAGAGAATTTTTAAAAATAAAATATAATAGGATGGAGTTTATCATCTATATCTATTTGTGAAAGTACAGCCCCTAGCGCAAAATTTGAAGCATCAATCTCCATGTAAAATGCTTTTATACAGTTTCAATATAGTAAGATTGGAGTTATAATAAATGACATCTTAAGATCTTAGAATGCCTTTTTTGCTTGAGGCCCTCATTCTAACTTATCCTTAAATGTCAATTGAATAAAAAGTGTGGCAATTTGAGAGTAATTTTTGATAAAGATTTGATAAAAATTAGCAAATTTAAGAAAACATTGTACATCTCTCATAATCTTTGGAATGGCCTATTATATAATCACCTCTACCTTCTTAGAATCCACTATCAAATCCTCAATAGATATGATGTATTCCAAAAATTTCATCTTTGATTGATGAAATATATATTTCTTTGGTTTAGAATACAAATTTTCATCTTTCAATTTTTAAAATACTAACTTGATATGTCTCTCATGTTCTTCCAAATTTTTTGAATAGATCAAGATGTCATCAAAAAGATCACTACAAATTTGTCTAAGTGCTCTCAAAAGATATCATTTATTAAATGCTGAAAGATAGTGGGTACATTTGTTAATCCAAAGGACATGACATTATATTCAAAATATCTATATCTTGTCTAAAATATAATCTTCCATTCATCTCCCTCTTTGATCTGTATTAGATTATATACTTTACAAAGATCTATCTTAGTATAGATCTTGGCTTCGCCAAGTTGTTCCAAAAGTCTTGAGATTAATAGTAGTGGATAATGATTCTTCATCGTTATCTTATTCAATCTCCAATAATCAATATACATACGGAAAGAACCATCCTTCTTCTTTATAAAAAATATAAGGAGTACATGCTAGAGATTTTAAATATCTAATGAAATTCTTTGTAAGATTTTTATCAATATAATCTTTTAACACTAAAAACTCATTTTGAGAAAGATTATAGATTGGGCCAAAAGGTGGTTGCATTCCTTTGTGAAGATCTATAGTACAATTGTATAGTTGGTGCTCCGGTAATATATTATTATTTTTTTTAAAAGACATCTTGAAATTTGCTATACTGCTCTGGAATATTTATCAATGAAGTCACATCTTCTTTAATTGGAATTGCATAGATAACAAATAGTGTATCTTCTTTGGCCAATTTTATAAAAGTCCTTACTCCAATAAATAAAAGTATATCAATTTGTAATTTTTTATAAATTTTTCTTACAAGGATTTCTATTGAAAATATTATTCTTTACAACCTCAAATTTATAGATGGATTATATTTTTTCAACTAAGACAGTCCAAGAATAATAGGATTTGAAGGAATTCTAATAATGTTGAACATAATTTGGCTTTTATGATCTTTGAATGACACTTCTATAGGCGTGGTTTTATGGATGACACTACCAAAGAATAAGGGTTGTCTATCTATTATCTTTATATGAATAGGTTTAGATTTTAATACCAAAAGAATTTTATGAAGCTTAATAAATGCTTCATTTATAAAAAAAATATACACCCTTAAATCCAACAAGACAATGGTTTAAAGCTTGTGAAGGCTAAAATATAAAAGAATTATTAAACATCAAGCACATTGAATAGAAAGAGAAGAACTTGAATAGTTTTGTAATGTTGGATTGTCCAGCCGCATGGTCCCTATTTTGGCTGAACATCTTTGTTTTCTTGAATAATTATACTCCTGATTTTGATAATGTGTCAATTTTGTTTCTTTGAACAATTTCCAACCTTGTGGCATTTCTTGCTATAATATAGGCATAGATCTTCTTCCATTTGATATTTCTTTTTTTGTGGACTAAGAAGTTCAAAACATACTGCATCAAGTTGTATATCTTCTATTTCTAAATGTGAATTCAAAATGCTTGTTGATGTAACAAGAATGTGTTAGATTGTGTGTTGTCTTGTTGAAATCTATGAACATTGGTCTTAATGATGTTGGATTAATTGATTATCATATTTTATGGCTTAGCTAATAGCTTCATTGAGCAATTGTAGATCTAAAAGTGATAGTAACAAATCCTTTACATCATTTTTTAATCCCAAATAGAATTGATTTATTAAGGCTTTTTTATTCCAATTAATGTTGGATATCAATTGTTTAAAATTGGATGTATAGACTGATGCATAGCGCGTCCTTTGATGTAATGCTTGAATCTTAGCTGTTGCCAAATGAGCCTTGTCATATTTTTCAAATGCTTTTACAAATGCTTCCATGAAAATTTCAAAGTTGTTCAAAATTGGTGATCTTTTTTTAAACAAAGAAACAAACTATGATAATGCTTGCTCTATAAGTAAGGAGCAATTCAATCCAATCCTTGATTCTTCTATTAAATAAGTATCAGGTTGTAGAATTGTTATCAATTGAATTTGATTGATAAATTGATAGAACTTTGAACATTGTCATATGACGAGGTCTTCTATTTGTGAATACACTGGATACTTGGCTGTGGAGAGTTTACTTGAAATTTGATGGCAAAAATTTAACAAGTGATTTGTCCTCAATAAAAAGATAAATAATATAAAAATCTCATAAAAGAAAAGTTATGTATATAAATCCTCTTGTATTTAAGTAGGTTTGTACAAAAAAGATTCAAATTTCTATAAAAACCCTTCAAAACTTTATTCACTTCCAAAGACTTATTTCTTACTAAATTTTAGAGTTCAATAACTCTTGATCCAATTATTCAATTTCTATAAAATTTAATTCAAAGTGTAGACAATCCTTTGAAGTTTCACCATAAGAAAGAATCCATCATAAATTCATTTCTGATCATCCAATATCTCAAAACCTCTAGTAGGTACTTAAAACCCTAGCTCAAAGATACTCGAGTACTATTTTTCTTATATCTCACAAATCCAAAATTCTAATGCCACAAAAAAAATTTACATAGGCTTGTGACATAAACATGTACACTTCTAAAAACTTTGAGCCAAAAATCTATCAAATTGCTTAGGATATAGCTCAAAATGTAACCACTATATAAGTAGGTTACTTATTGCCCTTAAGTTTGTAAGCACTAACTTCAACTCCCAATATCTCCTTCACCCTAGCTTGAACATTATCAAGCCATATATAAAAAGTATAGTTGTAAAAGTATTCTCTCTAATTTTAATTGCCGATCCTTAATTGCTCTTTGTATGCGAGAGTTATATCCAAAAGAATGACAATAGATCAAAAATTGACACCTTAACTTTGAGCACCTATAACTTCTTCATAAAAAGTGCAAATCATATAAAATTTGCACCTTAACCAGATTCAAAAACCTAAATTTTATGATCCCAGCCTGTGATGTTTGACTCCCCTCAAAAAACAAACCCTAATTCCTAATAAATCCTTAGGCAGCGTCCTTGAAGCCCATTAGGCATGATTTTAGGCCAATTAGAATAGAGATTTTTATCATCTACCTCTATCCATCCACATGGATGGCCAAACTATCCTTTTTACACTAAAAACCATTTTTTAATCCTTCTTCTTATAAGATTTACATACTTTGTGCTTTAAGCACCAAATAAAAGAAATAAACTAAGATTTTAAAGGTTACCAATGTCTAACAAAGGTGACTTAAGATATACAAAAGTTACTATTAGTATAAAATCAATTTCAAATTTACTATCAAAAGAAGAAATAAGATTATATAAACTTTAATAATAATCCTTTTAATAGATTCCTTCTAAACTAATAACCTAACCATATCTTGTAACCAATAAAAGTCTATTGATATGGCTCTCATTTAGCTATATAATAAATTGTACATTAAATATACATGTTCAATTTTTTCACATAGTAGTCGAACTACAACACGACAACACGTACCATCATATTTCTTTGGAAGACTAACTCAAGGCTCCTTACATTATTGAACATGTGGATTTTCTTAGCGTAGTATAGATAGTATTACATCTTGAAGTGCAAAACTTCAATGTCCATAATTTTAGCAAATAACATAGTAAGAGCATTTATAATAACATCTAACTTGAACTCAAAAGATTTGATCATACTAATATCTTGACCTCCAGCCACTTTAAAAAAAAAAAATTTGTAAAAAGATAATATTAGTTTAGAAGAGGATAATCTGTAATCTTTAAATGCTTTAAGACCTTCAAAGAAAGAAGTGATCCATTTTTTCATAAGAAGAATAAAGCTCTAATATTGTAATGAAAAAAATATCAATTTAGAGGAGGATAATCCACAATCTTTAAAGTATTGATATACCTTCAAGAAGAGGGATAATTCACTTTTTAACAAAAAAGATCCAACTTTCATGTTGGATGTATTAAGAGTTTCATCCCAGTGTCGAAATTGCCAATTCATCAAAAAGTGACAACACCCTGATTATTATGCTTATGATTCTCCTTTTGAAGGACAATAATAAAAAAGTTCTTGTAATTGTTGTCTTTGACTTTAATCTAAAGCTAATAAAGATACGACATGTATCATTATATGTTGTGTTTGATACTCAGTTTATCAATATGATTAGTAATACAATCTCTATAGATATTACAGATAGTATTGAAAGTACCAACATAGAACTATCTGCTATCATAAGTGAAGAAAAGCCAGATCTTAAGTTGTTATGTGATATCATAATGAATAAGCCTAAGCTATCTAGCCTATTTTCTCTCAAGCAAAAAAATATTCCAGTATCCATAAAAGCCAAGTACTCCATACATACCGACCTTGCAATAATAACATTTAAAAGAAGAGAAAGCAAGAATATTATAATATATAATATCAAAATAGAAGAATAAATAAATACTATTTTAGATCAGATCTTACTGTTGCTCAATGTCTACAAAGAACTATGATAAAGCCATGTAGTTCATCTACTATATCAAATGGCTCACATATTTTAAGTGAGAATCGTTTGATCTTGTTTGTTGAATGTGAATAATTGTATATTTTTTTAATTTATCTATGTTAAATCCACTCTCTTTATAGAATTTAATATTTTCCAATTTATCATGAGTCTTTATTTCACTAAGAGCCATTTTGGATCCCACTTTGCTAATCTTTTTATTGTAGTCAATATCCATCAAAATACACATGTCTATAAACTGCTCATGATCTATCTTGAGGTGATCATATATGCTTTGTGGTATTATGACATCTGCAGATTTTGTTGTCATATCAATGTCTTTGATAAGATATAGACATCCAAATAATAAAAGATTACAATCGCTGCTTAGCACGGCATTAACTTCTTTGTTCTTGTACATGTATGCACATATAATATTTGCCTTGTATTTACCTACTATGCATTCATTAAATACTATAGGTGACTTTAATATTGTCAGTTCTATAGATTCAAGAAGTGCACCATAATATTATCTTGTATTCTTCTCATCTGAAAGATCTCAGTTGAATATGTCTCTCATAGTTATTAATATATTTTTTGCTCTTATTTTTTTTTTTTTTTTCTTTCTAGTTTTAATTTCTTCTCAGGGAATATCTTTCTATTAAACACAAAAGTGTAATAAAAATCATCTCTTAGGACTTCTATTACTTTCTTGATTATTTTGATACATGGTGAGTTATATTCTGCTTACTTGAATACTTCATGTCTTAACATTCAACAATATATAGTACATTTGGATATGCTAAACAATAGAGTATTAATATCTATAATGATTTTCATTCTTTATATTTTATATAAGGACATCTTTTGTATCAAAGGTGACAATAGTGTTGATAATCTGATCAGAGACATAGCATTTGTAGTGTAATATTTTGTACTAGTTTACAAGGTTGAACAAAATTTATATGTAGTGTAAGATAATAGTGATATTATATTAATATGATCATTGGCAAGAAGATCCTAATATCTATATAAAATAATAAAGCTAATAATTAAAAAGAAGATAAAAGAATATCTTGAAACCAACATTGGATTGTCAAGCAAGGATTTTGAAAAAGGCGTTAATAATATCATTATATATATGAGATTGGAAATACTAAAGAAAGATAATGTCTTCTTTCAATACAACAAAATAAGAATGTTTTATCTCTAATACAAAAAATATGCATTGGAGATAAAAAAATATTGTATTTGTAGCCAAGGATCAATCTTCTTCGTCCAATGTGCTCAAATCCAATATTGTAAGGTTAGAGACTACTTCAAAGAAATTGAAAAGGTTGTTAGAAGGGTAGCATTCCAAAATTGCCCAATCCTATATTGTTGTTTATTGAGACTATATACTCCTACTCATCTATCTAACTATTTACATATTATACATCCTACTATATTACAATGTCTTTCAAGTTCTTTGAGTCTCTTTAGGCAAAAGCTAAAGCTTTGAAGAAGTCTATAACTAGGTAGATATACGAGGAGATCACTTTAATTATATCTCAGATCTTTCATACTCCTCTTTATCTAACAAAGTATATTTTAGTAAAAATAATATTTCTTCCAACAATGACTAGATTGAATCTCCAAAGGAACACCTTGAATCTGTTTGTTTTATATTTGTTAATAAATCAAATGCATCATCTATCTTTGCTAATAGGCTCACACTCTCTTTAATAAGACTTGCTGTTCAAAAGGGCATCAAGAACCTTGTTCTCAAGGATCCTATTCTCTCTCTTAGATCCAAATCTATTGACTAGCATGCACCTCAAGACATGTCTTCTATTATTATAAAGCTTTCTTTGATAGAAATCAAAATAGTGTCTCTTGAGAAGAAGATCAAAGCTTCTGATAAATGTATGAGCATGCTTGAAGCCTGTGTTGGCTTTACAGCAAAGGCTATAGACAATATTAATACTACTATTGAAAAAAATATTCTTAAGAACCTATAAAGACATCTAGACAGTGCCATATAGATCTCTCATGATGACTTGGCACATGTAACAAACTTTCTTAATGCAAGCATAAGTGAGAATAATAATAGACTCATCTCCCAATTTAACACGCTATTTGAGAAGCTGTCTCTTATGCTTAGCAATACTATACTTAATAAGATTGATGAGGGCATACACTTCAATAAAGATGAGGTTGTTGTGATCACATCTCGTAACCCTCACGAGACTATATAGAAAATAATTGTAGATGAATTGGCACTTATAACAAACGACAATACCATATATATGTTTATATCACTTAATGAGCTAAAATGTGATCTTGGAATAGTATAAGAGACAGATTGTGTAAAAGCTCAAGAACAGATAATTGAAAAAGTTTAAGAATAGATAATATGATATTTAAAATATATATATATATATATATATATATATATATATATATATTTCACAAGATATTCTCTATAGGATTCTCAGCTTTATTATTTCTTATCGCACAATAAATGATATTTGTTCACATTGTTGTATTGTAATTGCTTACAATATGTAAAATCTAGTCAAAATGCATAATATGTTTATAGGTTTAGATATGTGTTAGAATAGTTAGTAAAGTAAATTAAAGGAGATTGGTGTAAGAAAATTTATTTTAGATTTTTACTTAGTTTGGTTATAGGAGTTAAATTACATAGATCTAAATGTTTAGTATGAAGCCTTGAGAGAAGGTGGGAGCTTAAGGATGAAAATTTAAGCTAGTAGGAGGCTAATTGGGAGGGATGAAATCAAGGCATGGTCGAATGAAGGCAAGGAATGGAGAATTTCATCCCTATTGGTCAAATACCATGTCTAATGGGCTTTGAGGAGGCTGCCCGCAATCTTAATAAGGATTTTGGCAACTTCAAGGAGGCCATTAGAAAATCAGAGACTAGGCTTAGAAAGCTTGTTTTTTGGACTACAATTTTGGTGTAAAAATTGAGGGATTTGGAGTTTTATTGACGGAATAGGCGCTTGAAGTTGAGGTGTACAAATTGTACCTACTATCACTCTTTTGAGGATTGGAGGAGTTGTATGAGAGCTTTTGGAGATCGGGAGGTGCTGCTAGAGAGGTGATTTCAAGATCTACACTTGATGTGGGAGAATTATTATATTTGGAGTTTTGAAGAAGGAGATATTGGGAGTCAAAGACAGCAGATTGAATTCCAAGGCAGTAAGTAGGCCATTTTATTGATAGTGATGGGGTTTGTCATATCTTAAATTTTTGGATGAATTTTTATGTCAAACTTTCTAAAAAGGTGTATTATTATGCTAAAAAGCTATAATTAAAATTTTCATAGCATTTGGACTTTTAGATTGTGAGATATGAAGAATTTAGTACATAAGTGTTTGTAAACAAGGATTTGAAGCTACTGCTAGGATTTTGGCAATATCTAAAGATTGATAATGAATCAACAGTTGAAATTTGTGTTAGTAGTTGTTAAGACTACATCAATACTTCATATAAATTTGAAGTAGATTTAGATGGTTGGATTAAAAGTTATGGATTATTGAAGTTTAGAAAAAATTCCCTCTCTATGGAGGAATGAAGGTTTTAGAGCATTTGTTATGTTTTGAGAGGTTTGAGAAAATAAGACTTATATATTGGATGTAATAGTCCTATGAAAAAATATTTTATATAAATTTGGAGGTTTTGTTATATTTGGATCTTGGTTGAGTAATTAATGGCAACCAGAAGCCCAATGCTTTCTTGAGGCAAATTCTCTCTACTACAATAATATCATAAAAAAGTATTATATTCCGTATTTAATATCATAAGTAGTGTAAGTTCCATAGATCCTATAGGTGTCATAGGTCCTACAAGAGTTTTAGTCATGTCTGATCTTAATGATATCAAAAAGAGATATTTTATGAACTTTAAGAAAGCCTTAATGAGGCTCTCATTCAAATGAGATAGTAGATATTTGATGAGCTTCAAGAGAGCTTTCAAAAGACTCTCACTCAAATGAAATAATAAATATTTGATGAGCTTCAAGAAAGCTTTCAAGAAGCTCTCATTCAAATGAATCAGTAGATATTTGATGAGCTATTAGAATACTTTAGTAATATCACTAAATATCCTCAAAAGGATAAGGCACGAGAGATACTAGTGTCATATATCTATTGTGAAGCAACACTTACCATGAGAGCTAACAAGGGATTAAGATGTTCTTATAAAGCAAAGGATAATATATATTTTTGTGGTCATCATAAGAGACTAGCTACAATCAACAAAGATGGTGCCTTGTAGCTACCCCCATACTATAAAACAATAGTTCATAATGACACAATACATAAAAAATAGTGTAAGCATGCTGCAAAATAAAACTTTTTTTTTACAACATCCATAGAAGTTATTGCTCCAATGGTGCAAATGCAGTACCAATAGCATTTGTTATTCTCCAAAATATAGATAAATCTATAAGAAAGCTTTGCAAAGCTCAACTATATCTCAAAAGATTCAAAGAAGAGAGAATAGAAATTTCAATACCTCCTGAGTGCATAGCAATACCTTCAATTCATCCAAACAAACTTGAGTATGATATAGAAAATCTAATTAGAAAGATAAAGGAAGAAGCAGCAATCTTGAGAGATGATAAATACTATATTTGATCAATCATCTACTAAAAATCAAATAAGAACTGTTAAAGACTGTGAAATGATTCTTTACTATTACAAAGTCCAAAATATCAAGTGTAGAATGATTATTGGAAGATTGTACCTAATATTGGAGAGTGACATTATTCAAAGTACATAGGAAGCTATACAAAGTATGACATCACAAAAGAAATATGACTTGTTAAAAGAGCTACAAGTTAAACATCCTCACATCCATGAATGGGATATTATATTGGATATTGGTAACTATTGCCAAAGAAGAGAAGACTATAGGGCACCATTTAACAATAAAAAGAAGTTGTTTATGTAAAAGAATAGATATAATGTTAAATATGATATGATTATAAATAAAAGAATCTCATTATTAGATTTTCAAAAGCTAAAAGTCTTTGGTCTGGAAATGAGAGCTAAAGAAGAGGACTTGAAAAAAACAAGTATCCCTTTTGTGCCAACAAGTGTTATAGCAAAGTCAATCAATGAGCACAAACAAGAAGGTAGGAAAAGACAAAGAAACAAAGAAGGCTTCTTTGACCTATTAGAACATCCTCACTATGAAATAAATATAATACAAAAGACACTATATGTATACAAAAAATGAGACTTTTGCAATGATAAGATGCTTGAAAAGCTTAAAGATAGTCAAAGAATCAAGAAATCTATATTTAATAAAAACTTGGTTTTAAAAGATAAAGATACTCCATATGAGGGTGAAAAAAAAAGAATACAATTTTGATTGTTCCAAGGATTCTATTGCTAGAGTTTACATTCTAAAATTCATTGAATATCTTATACCTAAATCCAAAAAATATGAAATGTGGAATGACAAACATTATAGTTAATCTTAGCAGAAAGTAGTACCAATTAATTAGATTACATAAGTATTCAAGATAATACCAAAGTTAGAATATATTATAGCTTTAAGATGCAACATGGACCATTTTAAGTATTTAATATCATATTTTAAAGACTATGAGAAGAGGGCTCTAAATACACATGTTAGAAAGACGAAAGATGTGATTAGGATCTTTAATGGATGTACAAAGCTACCAGTATATGCATATGAAGACTTATAAATTGTCTATTAGAATAGCTTCATTAGAGAGTGTGGCTTGAATTGTTCTTAAGAAGTAAGATACATAGGATTATAGATGCAATAGAATGTCCAGAAAAAATCCTATACCTCTTGAGTCAAAATTTAAAAAAAAAAAATGGAATATGTTAGAACCACTTCTACATGAATAGAAATGATTTTAACTTTTGTTTTATACTACATATTTATTATATAGGGTAGTGCAGCTAACAATGTGTACCCCTTTCTAGCTTGGGATAAGATTCATTGGATTATTTTTGAAATATATCATTCTTGGCCTTCTTCCTCATTGCGTTTGGTATAAGATGTGCACACTTGATCCTGAGAGAGTATATTTTATTGTCGCCATTAGGAATATCCTTAGACTTTACAAGGTCCACAAATTTGTAATTGTCCATGTATATGTATGTGCTATGGATACTAAAAATTTAGACTTGAGGCTGTTATATGCTATTGCCACCTATACTTGACAATTGTACCTATCTGTACATAGGCATCCCAAATGGTCAGGACCTTCAAGATAGGATTTTGATTATTTTTTTCCAATAATTAATATTTTAGAGCTGACATAATAAGCATCCCAAATTTGATATTCTTTGTTGCTTTGGATTTCTAAGCAGTTGATAACGAAGTCCACATATGGCTGTTTCAACTTCATTGCAGTAGTTGCAAGCTTAGGATTATATATAAGTCTTTGTAATACCTCTACAATATTGTCACTAATGAGATGAAGCTTTGGACCTTTACATATCAAATCAGCATTTAATCTTTTGATTCCTCATTGTATCGAAATCACATTTGCAATATTCATGATCTACTTTGGGAGAACAAAGACTATGATATTTAGAATGTTGTGGCCAGTCATTTTTGTATTTTATTAAAAAGACAAGTTTTTCTTTAAAGGGTATAAATAAATAATATATGTATATTTGTGGCTATAAATATTAATATATTTTTTATAATTAATAAAAAAAAGCTATTATAATAATAAAAAATATATATATATATATATATATATATATATATCAGTTCTTGATCTACTATTATAGACTGTAAGTACATATTATGTGTGTTTGTTTATGGATTTTTTAGTGCTCATATTAAAGACAAGCCTTGGATCTCATCCATAGGATCTATAATGTACGAGTTTTTAGTCAGATATTGCTATAGAGATATATTTTTTTACTTTTGTCGCTAGAAACATATCCTTTGACCAAAATTTATAAGCATTATATAGTTTTTTTTATAGAAATTATACTTCTATTATTTCTCTTGACATTAGGACTTAGAAACTGTCCAAAGATATTATTAGATATACAAATTATTTTGGTATAATCTTTAACCTCATCGGGCTTCTTAAGGCCATAGGTCAAATATTATTTATACTCTTCTATGGTTAGTCTTATAAATACTAGAGCAAGAAGAGGAATCCTGTTAGAAAAGTTGATATCTTTTAGGTGTATTATAAAGGGGTCATGAGATGATTCTATCTTATCAACAAATATTGATACAAATAATATTATTCTTATTTTGCGCCATACAACTTTATCAAATATATTCATTTGTAGAATCTTGTTGGCAATAAGTACAAATTTTGCTGTTTGAGGTATAATAGTTTTTTTTTCATATAAGCTTCTCACATAGGGACTATTGTTTTCTAAAAGCTCTTTTATCACACCAAGATTAAGTTTATCGCCCTCGTCTGGTTCTTGTACCATAGCAATAAGTCTTCCTTTGAGCATTATTAATTCAGGAGTGGCTATTGATGATTGTACTCTCTTGCCTATGAATAATGAAGTCAATATCTTTGCTGCATAGTCACCAAATACTCATTCAATCAGAGAGACCATAATTATCTTTCCATTATCTCCAAATCCTGACTATATAAAAAATATCTTATTTGTATTTTTTTCTTTTAGACATAATGAAATGAATCTCATGAAATAGTTTTGTATGGCTTCACTAGGAAAATTTTTTGTGAATAAATCAAGCACTTCACTAGCAGCTTTTGTATTATCATTAAATTATACAAGTGGAATCTTAGTTGATAGTGTTATAATCTTCTAATTCTACTAGCCTAAACTTATCCTCTATAAAGTCAAATATTCTTCTTTTCATACCTATTACATCTCTTCTAGAGTCTAATATTCTTTTGAAGTCTTTTCTGTAGAGCATTTTTGTACAAATATACATCAATTTTTTTTTATTATCAAAAGATTGTATAAACTCAATTATCCTCGTAGTAGGGTCAATAGTCTCCATATAGATGTTACATATATTTGTTATGAATTTGTACATTTCTATGAGCATCTCTTTTATTAGCAATGCTTTAGAGTCCTTTGCACTCCACTTCTTAGTATCAAAGAAGAAGAAGATTTGTCTATTAAAGTTTGAATATACAAACCTTGTACTATATATTATGCAAAATATCTTTGATGTAATAAACTTAAGATTCTTAGGACATGTACATATTAGGTCCCTTACAACTTCTTTCTTCTTATCATTGCTACATTGTATATAATAGATGTCACAAGGCTAGGTGGGTGAGAGCCTAGGATATATATTTTTTTTCTTTCTCTCTTCAAGAGCTACTATGTATCCAGAGCACCTTTCTATCACCCTGTCGTAATGCTTATTCTTATAGCATCTTAGATCAAAATATTATATGGCGTTGCCATTTAAGTTATTGTTAAGAAAGCAAAAGATTGCCTCTTTCATTATATGTGAGTTGTCAATAGAAAATGCAATGCAACTTTCTGACCTTGTAGGAATGGTCAGCGATGATATGAGCCTATAATCAATGGACACAACTGAAAAGAAATAGATATATATACTCTCTTCAGATATTCCAAAGACAATACACATTCTATGAATATCTTCAAGGATATACTTTTCATTATAAGCATAAAAAAATTCCAACATAGATGCTTCAAACTCCTTCTGGCCAAGATTGGAAAAAGCAACAAAGATTGAAGCCATTGTGATATACAATAAAGCATAGCATATAATTCCAAATAAAAGCATATCACTTCCCTATTTACTATATAATATTGTACTAACGTTGCAGCAATAGGTAGTTGATACACAACACTAAAAAATATATAAAAAAAAGAAGATGTTATAGCACTATAAAGACTTGACCATTACATGACATATTAACAAAGATAAATAGATGTATAATACAAAGAATTGATGATGATAACAGAAGATACTTTGCATTCTTTGAGAATTGGAAGTACTTCTTAACATGGTACAAAAGACTACTCCCTCAAGAAAAAAGGTTCTCAGAGGTGATAAGAGAAGGTTCTCAGAAGTTCAGGCTTGATATAGATTGTCTAGCTAATAAATAGAATGTATAAACAGATGTGTTTGTAGACCATATTTCTTTTGAATTAGGAAGAGTATTAAGATAAAAGATAGACATTCTTGTGTATCAAAGCATTGACAAGAATAATAAAATGATATCCTTCTATATTATTATATCTAATATATACTTTGTGTCTTCACAACAATGCTTGGCTGTTGCTCATGTTATACGTTGTCGTAATACGTGCAAATTTGCTCGAGAATGCTCCGGCCACCTGGCTGTTGAAGACAAAAAGAAAATACACAACAACAAGATCCTAACAACTCTAACAGAATCTTAAACAACTTGTATTAAATCTTAACAATATTAATCAAACTTTGATCCAATCTTAAAGCAATTACAAGAGAAGAATAAATGAATCATACATTAATCATAATAAAAAATAACATATAAAATACTAAATTTAGAAAATATTAAAAATACAAATCTTAAAATCCTAAATCAAACCTTGTTCAAATCCTAAATCAAATCCTATTCAAACCATATGTTAAATCCTAAGTCAAAACCTAAGTCAAATCCTAAGTCAAACCCTGGTCAAAACCTAAATCAAATCCTAAGTCAAATCCTAAGTCAAACTTTGGTCAAATCTTAGTCAAAACCTAAGTCAAATCCTAAGTCAAACTTTGGTCAAATCCTAGTCAAAACCTAAGTCAAATCCTAGGTCAAATCCTATTCAAATCATAGATCAAATCCTAAGTCAAGACCTAAGTCAAACCCTACGTCAAATCCTAAGTCAAACTTTGGTCAAATCCTAGTCAAATCCTAATCAAAACCTAAGTCAAAACCTAAGTCAAATCCTAGGTCAAATCCTTTTCAAATCATAGATTAAAACCTAAGTCAAACCCTAGTCAAATCCTAATCAAATCCTAAGTCAAATCCTAAATCCTAAAACAAACTCTAAATAAATCCTAAACCCTAAACTAATTCAAATCAACCCTAGGGAAAATTAAAACCTTAATATCTGTTGATTAGACCGTTGTCGTATGTCATGAAGTCTTGCTTGAGAATGCTCCGGGCACCTGGCTGTGGAAGATAAAAAAGAAATATGCAACAAAACTAGTCCTAACCTCTCTAATCAATTTCTAAATAATCTTTAATCAAACCTTAATTAAACCCTAAAATAAACCCTAACTAAACCCTAGTCAACCCTGGTCAAACCCTAAAACAAACCCTAATTAAACCCTAGTCGAATCTTAACCAAACCCTAAGAAAATCCTAAGGTAGTTTTAGAATCTCAATAACTACCAAATAAATCATTGATCTTGATTGAAATTTTTCACACACCTTACTAATTAAGTTGAAAACAAGCACATTAAGTTTGAAGAAGATCTAACTTTACAAAAAGAAGAAAAACCCATAAATTTGCATGGGTGACGGCCGGCCTCCTTCTCCAATCTTAATGCTAATATTCCAGTATCTAAATCTTCCTTTCACACCGTTCAATGGCTCTCAAATTTTGTATGTGCATAAGAAAACAAGTCTACTACCTACACACACAAATATCACTCCAATCCAACTAGCAAATTGCTCAAGATCTCAAAAACCCCAACTGACTTTCAAAGCTTAATTCCCGAGACCTTGACCTACTTAAACCTCAATTACATACAATTAAATTATTAGATTGAGCTCAAATTTATCGCACACATTAACAACAATAATACTCAAAAACCCACGAAAATTTAGTTGTAGATCGTCTATAAATCTTTTGTAGTTGCCCAAATCATAAACCCTCTTTTATTTCACAAAAACCAAAGTCGCCCAAAACAACCCTGACTTTGCAAAGCTCTTACAAAGTCATTTCTAATCCAAATCACTCCCAACTAAATCCTATGCAAAACCTCTTAAGTCTTCTTTCTAACCCCATCTTTTGATCTGCCAAAAGACTCTTGATTTGCCCTAGGCAGCCGTTTTAGTAGCCAAAGGTCTGATTTTGACCCTGTCCTACAAACAGCCAACCCTTGGGTATCCATCTAACCTATCCTAGGGATTTTATAGTCCGACCCTACCCTCAACTTAATCCTAATGTCAATCATGCTAGTGATTTATCCTTTTTACTATATTTTTACTATTTTATGGCCTTTCTAAGACAATAAAAGAATTACTACAACCTAGAAGGTAAAATTGCTAACTAATTCTTATCTACTAGCTATTAAGTGAAGAAAATAAACTAAGAGACTCTCATAAAAACCTTATTAAAATATGTTGAATTTTTGTTGAACTAAGATAATAGAGTATTAATTGAAAAATCATTTTTAGTCATAATTTCACCATATAATTGTGTCACAACACGACACTGTTGATCTTATTTAACACTTTGTACACCTTTCAACCTCTTAGTCAACAATAAGCACAGCAAATTTGAAGGAAATCAAACTTACCAAATGGAAGAAAAATCCTAAAAACTTCTCGGGTGTTGGCCGGCCTCCTTCTCTAACCTTGATGCTGATCTTCTAGTATTGATTTCTCCCTTCTTTACTATTCAATCAGTTTCAAATCACTCATGTATATAGGAAAATAAGTCTATTATCTACACAAACAAAAATTAATCTAATCCAATTAGCAAATTGCTCAAGATCTCAAAAACCCTAACTAATCTTCAGAACTTAATTTCCGAGACCTTGACCCACTTAAATTTCAATTACGTACAACTAAATTATTAGATTTAGCTCAAATTCATAGCACATATTAAAAAAAATAATACCCAAAAATCCACAAATTTCCAGCCATGGATTTGCTACAAAACTTTTGAAATTGTCTAAAATATCAACCCTATTTTATTTCACAAAATCCCAAGTTGCCAAAAACAACCCTGACTTTGTAAAGCTATTGCAAAGTCATTTCTTATCTAAATCACTCAAAATCAACTTGTATACCAAACCTCTTAAGTCTACTCCTTAATCCTAATCTCTGATCTGCAAAAATCTCTTAGATCCACCGTAGGCACGTGGTTTTGTGCCTCAGGATCTGATTTCGACCCCAGCTTATAACTGGTCCTTTCCAGGTATCTATTTCGAGATTTTTGTAGTAAGTTTTTTTAAAACCTCTTCTTAATTCCCTCCTATATATGCCTATATTATTTTATTTCCCAATCTAATTTGTTTTGCCTTACTTATGGCCCTACAAAGTAAATAGAAGCTCATTTGTAAAAAAGGCAGTATTAACATTCATTAGTTTTACTCCCTTTTTATTATTATCTATTTTTCTAAGATAATTTGCTAAATATTTTGAACTAAGATCTTCTATAATATACTATTTCCACATTCTTTCACCTAATAGTCATGTTATATCACGACAACGTAGCATTATACAATTTAAAAAATTCATAGATATAAGAATATACAAGAGTTTATAATGCTTTAGATTAAAAAGTAGTACTAAGAAAAGATTGGATAGGTTCAAATATCTGGTAAATAAATTTGACATATCAAAAGAATTTTTATGTGGTATAATAACTAATATTAACAACTGTTCCTGTTCTAAGTTACGTGAGATTCTCAACAAACTTGTTGTACCATACTGTACATACAAAAGTAAAGTGCCATTGTCTTAGAACATTACAAGACAGTAATGTATGATAAAAAAAAGATTCTTTTTAGTATCCTCGTCTTCATCTTTGATCTTCAGTAGACTCATATCTAGCAAAGATATAGCTCTATCTACTATTTCAATAATAGCTTTACAAAGCTTGCATTGTAAAGATGCCTTGCTCCTCAACCAGAAATATAAAAAATCAAAAAGTAAAGTAGGGTATATGCTATAGTGGACTCCTTCCAAAGACTTAGAGTCTATCTTTTTTTATTTTGTATCATAAATATAGTCCATATTTTTGAGTTTTTATTGCTCATAATGATTTTTGTGTATATCTTCATGTTTGTCTTACCTTCCTTAGTAGATTTCTTCAATTGGTACTTAAATATATTGCTTATTGTATCTTTTGACACTTTAATGCCAACATCCTTAAGGTGTGTCATAATATACTCTTTGGAGTGATCATATATTATATATATATTAAAATAAAATATGTACTCATTAGAGTTTTTTTTAGAACTGTCAACATCTATGTTGATGCATATGCTCTCATTCTGCTTATTAGTTGGATTAGGAAAAGAATTGTCTTGTATGCCAAATGTGTAGAACATGCATCTCTTTGAAGCAAGTATCAAAAGATACTCTACTTTGTCTTTAGCCTTGTAAGAGATACCAACTCTTTTTTCACTAGAAGTTGATATAAGCCTTAGTCTAGATTTTGATGGTTGAGCCATATTTGTAGTAGATTTTAAGATTATATTTAGTGGATTCATATCATATAAAACTCTTTTTTTTGAAGCCATTGCTAGTGAGCATTGTTGATGTGCTTATTACAACTTAATATTATTTATCAATTGACTATATAGATATCTTTCTATGCTAATATTTTAATTGTAATACTTACAAGCTCTTTTTTGGTTCTATTGAGCATCCACTGATATAGCCTATGTTTCATATTTGAAGGAAGCTGCAACATAGGATCATACTTAGAATTAAAAAGAACTATCACATTATCTATAGTTTTAGCAGTTAAAGAATTTTCTAAACTTGGAAAACTGGGACAAGTATTTTTTATAGTGTCTAATATATTTGAGTGCTCAATCTCATGTATAAGTAGATATAATAGTATATCCATCATTATAAAACCACTATGAGAATCTATACATCTACCTCTGTTAATATTTTTTGGATCCTTTAGAGATCTTTTTTTATCTTCAAATAACAAGTTATGTATCTTAAATCTATTATTTCCATTAAAGAATATTACATATGTATTGTGTTTCATCTCTATTACCTCTCCAGAGCATTTAGATTTTGATATTATCTTCTTTATTATTTTGCTTTCATCTTTTGTATTTATTTATATTTAGACATTGTCTAGTAGTCTTATCTTCATACATGCTTTAAAAGATTCCAACAAAAATACATATGAATAGTTATCCTTTGATATTCTGTAGAATAATATGTGATAGTACTTGCCATTAATATATTCAAAGGAATTATAAAAAATGACTTAATAATCTTATTATTATTTGTTATTGGCAACTTAAATAATTATATCTTCTGCAATATTATCATTGATGGTACTATGTATATGAAATCTCTCTTGTCTTCATATGCTATTTGTATAAAATTGTTGACACTAATATTAGCTATTTGCTTGAAGTTTGATAGATGAATATCGGAATTTGAGATAGCAACACAGTCTATATATATATAGATCCTCTCACCTTTTTAATATCTTTTTTGTTATCAAGAATAATACCTCTTCCAATTGAAGATTGTACCACATCCTTGTTAGTGTTCAACAGTGTATACAATGTGTCTATTATAAGTCTTTCTTTAGACTTACTAACAAGCTTTTAAATAAATTCTTCTATCTCTTTAAAGTATCAGAGAAGATATGTTGATGCATCCTTATCAAATTTTTTTCTTATAGTTGTTGCATCAATGTTTAAATAATAATCGATATAACAGCTCTATAGCAATTTTTCTACCTCTTTTATCTGTTTCAATTTCTCATTGGAAATAAAATATTTATATATATCTATACTTGCAAATAATACAAGTTCTTCACTATCACTAGCCAGAGCTATATTTCTATAGACATGTATCGATCTCTCTTCTTCTCTTAGAAGATCATAAGATTGGCTCTTCACTGCTCTTCTAATTGCTTATACTATTGTTGACTTGTTCGAGTGAAGAGTGACAATATAGACTTGTCTCACGTTAACTAGGCTTATACTATCTCTACTAATCTTACTTCTAAGTAGAACCTTCATGAATTCTCTATATTTATTCTTTGGAGATCTAAATCCATTTAGTCTCTTTTTTGGGTTGAAACAAGCAACAATATCTCCACTATATAATGTATACCTCAAGCTCTTATATATCTTATCTATGTTCTTACCATTGTATAACTTGTACTCAAAGAATTCAAATATATAAGCCATTATGATTAGTCCACTTTTCTTGATCTCTTTGCAAAAAATTAATATTAGCATATTGTCATTACTCTCTATGATGTCTAGCATAGTTGCGTACTTATATGAGTATAAGCCTATATCACTCCTATTTACATGTTGGACAACTTTTGGAGCAAATCTGTATCTTATCTTATCCCCTCGCTTGATCTTTATTATTTTGACAAATATTCTTGCATCATATGTGCCATCTCAAAAGGTCGTTAAAAAATAATATATAAAAATTCTACATACACTGTCATCAAGATATTCAAGATTTATTTTCTTATAAGCTTCAAGTTGGTGCTCTATTATATAAGATAAAACAACTTTGATAGAGCATCCTTTACGTTGTCATGAAGTAAATATATCCATATATAGAAACCTTGTTTAAATTTCTTTTCTTTAAAATTTTATTAAATTCTTTCTTTCTTTTTATCAATCTAAGTTTTTTATATAGTTTTAAAAAAAAATTCTCTTTTTTTTTTTTTTTTTTTTTTTTTTTTTTTCTCTAAATTTCTATTTTATCTTTAATCTTAATTTTAACTTTGATTTAGCCTTGAAAACTTCTTTTATTTCTTTTATTTTTTTTCAATCTTAGATTTTAGTAGATTCAAGGTTATATTTATAGATATAAGGAGTTTTGACTTTGAGATTGAATTTAGGATTTTGTTAAGGATAAATAGAAGTTTGAATGTCAATAGTCGATTGCCATTAAAAATACTAACTTGGAGGATTAGATTTGGTATTTTTATAACTTTAAACTATTAGTTGTTGACTTGGACTTTGAAGACTTTGGCTGGGACTTCTTTGACAAACTCGAAAGAAAAGAAGATAGGATTTTTTGGCAAGTCCAAGAAGGTATTCAGGGAGAGCTTCTTCTTGGCATGAATTTAGGTAGTAGAAATGCATGATTCAGAGCTTAGATGAGAGAGATATGCTTGTTTGAACTTAGGCTACTAATATGATACCTATTGTCACTTTTCTAGATATATTAGGAATTTTAAGATACTAGCAAGAAATTGGAAAGTTGGATTAAAAACTAGACTTTAAGCTAAACATTTTATGTCTAAGAATTGATAGAAATGAGTCTAGAATGAGTGAGATATGGCTAGTTAAAACTAGCAAACTAAACTAAGGTTTTGAAGAAGTTAGATAAATAGAAGGGTTTGCTTTAAGCTAGAAATTGAATTTCAAGATGAATTTGAAGCTCATTTTTTGTGTACATATCACTTTTACTATAAAGATTCTATGTCTAAAATTTCAAATCAATTGAGACTTTGATTAGGGAGAAATGGCAAATTTTGTTCTCAAGCATCTATGATTTTGACTTTTGAAAGTACATCTTAAGGATTAGATGATATCAGTCGTTTGGCAATGAATTTGGAGCAAAAATTTTGTGCGATGGTGATCAAAGATGTATAAGATATGTTTTATCAAATGTTAAAGTTATTTGAATGGCAGGATCTCAAAATATGAATTTTCAAGTTTCTGATTTAGATTTGACTTTCAAAAGTACCTATCAAGGATTTGGTGATACCTGTCGTTTGGCAATGAATTCATAGCTCAAAAATTTTGTGACAATGATCAAAGGTATGAAATTTGTATTCCCAAATTTTGAGCTTATTTAAATAATTAGATCTAAAAATATGAATTTTTAAGTTTCTAATTTGGTTTTGATTTATAAAATTACTTGCTAATATTTGATGATATTTGATGATTGGTAACAAATTCACAGTTGAGAATTTTTGTAAAAATAATTAAAAAAGTAAATTTTGTATTTCCAAAATTTGAACTTATTTAAATAGTTGGATCTTGATTTATAAATTTTCAAGCTTCTAGTTTGTTGATTTTTCTTTGTCTCCTTTCTATCTTACAAAGGAACAACAAGATTTAAACATATTGGATCA
>JAWRVF010001853.1:0-38534 GCA_036785485.1 Physcomitrellopsis africana | reverse complement strand
ACTTCATGTATTACGACATAATTTGGTGAACCCGACGTGAAAAGCTTGAGGTGGAAGATTTTTGGAAAATTTTGGATTTATTTGACTTATGGAAAAGGAAGGCAAGAGAGTTGAAGGAGGAATTATGGATGGTGCATCAATTGGAGCTTCTAGTGGAGTTGCAAGTGGAGGTAGCAAAGGAAGGCAAGGTATGTATTTTGATCCTAACTCTGCAAGCATGTTTGAAGCATTTGCTCTATTCATGCAACAACAACAGGTGAAAGATCGCAAGGAAGGAATGGAAAATAAGGCATTATAGGCAGTTGTGGACAAGATTGACCAATTTGAAGGGAAGAATATTACAAAATATTTAAGATGTTATATTAAAGAAATGGAATTGAAGCGTGTTTCTGAGAAGGAGATGGTTCAATTATTTGAACTGGCTACTATACCGGAGATAAGAAGTCATGTTAAGTCCATTATAGGACAATCTGGAGATTCATGGGAAAGGTTTTTTCAAGCATTAAAGGATGAATATTTTTTTAAAGACAGTGATCGGGTTACAAAAAGGACATTTTTTGAATGGATTGAAAGGCCTAAGAAGGATCTTCAAGCGACAGAATTATTAAGGGAGTTTGAAAGGCAATATTCCCATGTATCAAAGAAAGAGAAGCTATTACTAGATCCAAGCAAAGTAGAGCTTTTTCTACAAGCGGCTGATAGAGAGCTACAAGAGAAGTTGGAAATATTACTTGAAGATAAAGAAGAAGAAGAAGGACTGACATCAAATTGGAAGGAAGTGGAAGAAGCAATCGGAGTACTTGCAAAAAGAGAAAGGAAAAAAGATAGGGTGGGTATTCAAAGACCATTGCAAGCTTCTAAGGTAAAATTACCTACAAACCATCCTATACCTATGCTTCAACCTCCAATGGCAACATCAAAGAAAGAAGAAATAGACATTGATGAAATCATACGAGGGATGAGAGATTTGCAAATAAAATTTGCAAAACTTGAAGAAAAGGGCCAATCATCAAAGGTATCAACAAGACAAAAATTTGGACAAATGGATGGTATAATACATAGGTGCATGTGGTGTGATAGCGTGGATCATTCAAGAAGGGAGTGTGAAGATTTTACAGAGGTACTACGCAAAGGAGTTATTTTTTTCAAAGATGGTATGATACATTTAAAGGAAAATGGAGAAAAATTGGAGACAAACTTTGGTAAAGGAGGAATGAAGGCACTTGCAAGAGAATCATTCAAAATCTCAAGCAATGAAGCATCAACATATTGGGTAGAAGCAAATCGAGGCAAGTGCTTAAGCATAAATCTTGAACTTCCAGGAGAATCTAGTTCTTTGTAGACAAGTGCAATGAGTTATGCTGAAAGAGGAAATTTTACCAAAAATGATTTAAAACATGTTGGAAATGACATTCGACAAATTACTAGATAGAATGATCTTGTAGATGGATTATCGGTACATGCTCATATTATAAGGAATCAACATGATGCATTAATAGAAGAAAAAAGAAGAAGAGATGAAAATAATGAAGGGCCATCAAAAATGATTACAAGAGGAGAAAAAGCACGACAACACAAAAATCCTATACGTGCTGAGACAATAGAGAATGTTCCTACAAAGGAAAGAGATTTTGTAAAAGAGAAGGGAAAGGCCCCTACTTATAAATTACAATCAGATATTGAAGCTGCTATCGATTTGAAAAGGATTTTGGAGGAGCGGATTTTAAATGGAAAGGTTGAGTTTACAATTGGTGAGATTTTAGGAATTGCAAAAAGAGAATTTCATGAAGTTATTATTGATACAATAAAAAGAAAAAGATAGTCTATTGGTGATACTATAACATCAAATATACAAGGTACAAAAGCAATGGGAAGCGATGAAGAGGAAGAAATTGAAATGCAATTGATTGGAGATGTTTCACGAGTCAAGTTCACAGATAAAGAAGATAGTACTCAAGCTTCTAGTCATTATTCTCGAAGTCTTTGGGCAAGAGCTACAACATAAACTTTAGTAAAATTAGGAGAATTAGAAGAGCCAATTGTAGCACTAATTGATCATGGTTCTGAGATCAACTTGATATCGAAGGAGTTATATAGAAAGGGAAAATGGCCAATTGATACTAAACATGGATGGATGATAAGATCAACAAATAATTCAAAGGAAGAATTGTATGGAGCTTGTCCAAACATAAAGGTGATGATAGGAGATGTCATTCATGAACAACATTTTTTTGTACAAGATATGTCTACATATCCAATTATATTAGGACAACCATTTATTACTACCACAAGAATGGAAACAAAGGTTATGGATGATGGTTCAGCCTATGCAAGAATAAGAAGCCAAGATGGAATGAAAGCAGTTCAATTTTTAACCGTTTGTGCTGATCATGAAAGAAATCGTGATAAGTTGAGAGAAAAGCCATTATCAAATGAGAACTTTGAAGAGCTTGAGGGTTTTTACCGCACACCATTGTAAAGCGGGATTGCAATGGGTTAAAGGAAGACATGTTCCCACTGAATTTAACAAAGATGGCATTACCTACTAGACTTGTTGGATTGAACCAAGATGGTGTATTATCTTTTAAAACTATTGAAGGGATGAAAAGAATAGATAAACATTATGTTAAAAAAATGAAAAAAACTTTGAAAGAAAATGGAGAATTGGTTGAGGATGAATTTATATCAGGATCATTTGAAGAAGTTGGATTTGCGCATACTATGGGAGAATTAAATTATTTATTACAATATGGATTACAAGAAAGTAATAAAATTATTAATGTATGTTCTAAAAAATTTTATGATGAAATTCAAAACTTTATGAAAAATTTAAGTCGCCAAGAGGTATGTGTTGAAACTAAGTATAAATCAGTGGCAAAAAAGGTTAAACCAGTGGCTTTGCCACTACCATCAGATTATGAAGAAAAGGTGAGAAGAGCATCTACACAACCAAATTTGAGAGATCCTAAGAAGATAGGGCATAAATTTATGTATGCTACATTAGATGGATTAAAGGTTGGATGTGAAGGATTTTTGACAAAATGTGAAGAAAAATGCTTTAGAAATATACTTTCATGACATAGAAAGGCTTTTGCATTTGAAGCCTATGAAATTGGATGTGTTGATCTAAATACTATACCATCTATGGTTATTTTTATTATTCCTCATGAACCATGGAATTTACGACCAATTCGAGTATCAAGAGTACAATTATCCAAGTTGATAAACTTACTCAATGAAAAGATTGAAATGGAAATTTTAGAACCGTCTATAGCACCTTACTCAAATCGATGGTTTACGATATCAAAGAAAAACGAAACAAGGAGATTTATACAAGATATGCAACATGTAAATAAAGTAATCATTAGAAATATGGATTCAAGTCCAATTGTGGATGAATTTGCAAAGATATTTGCAAGAAGAGCAATCTATTCGATAGGTGATCTTTACTCAGGATATGATCGATTTCAATTGGCATTACAAAGTAGAGATTTAACTATTATGAAGACTCCATTGGGTTTGGTAAGAATGTGTACATTGCCTCAAGGGGCTACTAATTCAGTAGCTCATATGATGAATGGAATGAACAAGGTATTGAGGGAATTTATACCAGAAAAGACTATGCCATTCTTAGATGATGTTCCAATTAAAGGATGTGTAGAAGAAGAAAAAGATGAGACATTGGATCAGAAAGGTTGTAGAAGATTTGTTGCAGATCACATTAGTGATTGTGAAAAGATTTTATCACGGTTAGAAGAGGTACACTTGACCTTATCAGGTACAAAGTCTATGTTTGGGATAAATAAAATACTAGTTGTTGGACACATGTGTGGATCATATGGACGTAAGCCAAGTATTGAAAAAATTGATATTATTAAAAAGATGAAAGAATGTGAAAATACTACAGAAGTGAGAAGATTTTTAGGAGCGTGCATTTTCTATCATATATGGATACCTCATTTTGCACATGTGGCAGATCCATTATATGAATTGTTAAGGAAAAATAAAAGGTTTCAATGGAAAGATGAGCAAAGAAAAGCTATGGAAAAATTGAAAGAACTTCTTTCTTCACCTCCAACTTTGAAAAAAGTGAATTATGAATGTGGAAGACCAGTAATATTAACAGTTGATGCGAGTCCAATTGGAATAGGTTGGGCAATTGGACAAGACGATGAACAAGGGAATAGATATGTAGTACGGTTTGGAGCAAAGGTTTTGAATATTAGACAAAGAGCATATGCACAAATTAAAAGAGAATTATGGGGTGTAGTAACTGCTATGAAAAATGAAAAGGAGTATTTGATTGGTGCATCGGTAGTTGTAGAAACAGATTGTTTGCCTTTACTAGGCATGATTACAAGTTGTTCAACTCCTGATATTGCTATGCTGAGGTGGATAGCATATATCAAATCTTTGAATCCAGAATTTAAACACATTGCAGGAAGAGATAATTCAGTTGCAGATATGTTATCCAGGGCAAGGTATTATGATGAAGAAGACATGATTGATATGGAAGATGATGTGGGTGCAAATTTTTATACAAATGCATTATCAAAAGAAGAAGGTGCATGTTTGACTGTACCATTGGAATTATTTTTAAAAGACTCATATGAAGGTGAATGGAAAGATATTGGAAAGTACCTAAGTACTTTAAAGCGACAAGAAGATTGGACAGATCAAAAATTTAAGAAAATTCGTAAGAAAGCCTATGGATATTTTTTATATGATGGATATTTATGGAAGCATCCAAAGAGAAGAGGAGAAATACCACAACGAGTGATATGTGATTTAGAAGCTCAACAAAAGATTATCAAGGAGTTTCACGAGAGTTTGTGGACAGGGCATAGAGGAATATGGGCAACTTTTACTAAATTGAAGGAAAAATATTGGTGGAAAGGCATATATAAAGATGTGGTTGATTTTATAGGATCATGTGAAATTTGTCAATTCTATTCTAATATTCGACATCGAGATGAATTACATCCAACTTATCCTCTAGCACTACATTATAAGTGGGTAGTGGATTTAGTAGCAATGCCTATGGGACTTGGACAAATGAAATATTTGGTACTTGCACGTGAAGATTTATCAAATATGGTTGAAGGACGAGCATTAAGAACAAAGAGTACTGAAAGTGTATGTCGATTTCTTTTAGAAGACATTATTTGTCGCTATGGTTGTATTGGAAAAATCACGGCAGATAGAGGTGAATTGGATGCAAAAGAAGCAAAAGAACTCTTTAGTAGAATGGGAATCAAACTTTCTTTGACAACAGCATATAATCCAGAAGGTAATGGGAAGAGTGAGCGTGGGCATTCACCTATTGTTAAGGCATTAGTAAAAGCATGCAATGGCAAAGTACATCAATGGCCAAAACTACTACCATTTGCATTATGGGCAGATCGTACAACTCATAGCACAGTGACCGGTTATATGCCTTCGGAATTAATGTATGGACAAAAGCCAATTATGCCAATAGAAGAAACAATACCTACATGGAGAATATTACCTTGGAAGGATGATCTTAACAGGGAGGATCTTTTAGCATTACGTATTCAACAATTGGAAAGAAGACCTGAAGACATTGAAGTGGCAATAGGAAGGTTGAAAGAAGCAAGGGAAAGGAATAAAGAAAGGTTTGATAAAACGCATCGACTACGACCTAAGAAGATAGAAGAAGGTGATTGGGTATTAGTATATGATAATAGTTTGGATAACCAACATAGTACATTACGAAAATTTTCTAAGCGATGGTTTGGACCATATGTTGTGATAGAAGTCTATGACAATGGAACATATGTATTACGGGAACTTGATGGGACACAATTGAAGACACCTATAGCAGGCAAGCGAGTCAAGTTATTCAAACAAAAGGGAATATATATACATTTTGATGAAGAACAAAATCTATTGAGGGGTATTGAAAAAGAAGAAGATGATCAAATTGAAGACCAAGAATATGAACAAGATGAAGAGCATTCAACATATTGAAGAATTATTGGTGCATACCAGAGGATGCACAGGTTCAGGGGGGGTGGATGTCGTGTAGTAATACGACTACTAGGTGAAAGAGGGGAGGAATGATTATATTATAGAAGAGCTCAAATGAAAATATTTGAGAAAATTATCTTAGAAAAATAGATAATAGACAAGGAGGTAGTAAAAATTAAAAAGTGCTAATGCTGCCTTTTATAAAAGGGATTTCTACTTACTTTGTAAAGCCATAAAAATGGTAAAACAAAGTAGATTAGAAAAATAATTGGTATAGGTATGTTTAATAAGAAGTTAAGAGTAGGTTTTAGAGAAATTTACCTCAAAACTACAAGAGTTGATATCCGGAGAGGGCCGGTTAAGAACCTGGGTCGAAACCAGACCCCAGGGCACAAAACCGCGTGCCGACGGCGAATGGAGGGTCTTTTTGCAGATCGGAGATTGGGGTTAGGGAGTGAACTTGAAGGGTTTTATATAGGAGTTGATTTTGAGTGATTTGGAGAGAAAACGACTTTGTAATAGCTTTGCAAAGTCAGGGTTTATTTTGGCTACTTGAGATTTTGTGAAATAAATTAGGGTTGATGGTTTAGGCAATTCCAGAAGCTTTGCAGCAGATCTACGGCTGGAAATTTGTGGGTTTTTGGGTATTGTTGTTGTCAATGTGTGCTGTGAATTTGAGATTGATCTAACGGTTTGATCAAAGGTTATTGAAATTTATGTGAGTTGGGGTCTCTGGAATTGGGTTTTAAAGGTCAGTTAGGGTTTCGCAGATTTTGATCAATCTATCGGTTGGATTGGGGTGAAATTTATGTGTGTGTGTAGAAGATT
Organism: Physcomitrellopsis africana; assembly: GCA_036785485.1. Taxonomy (NCBI): domain Eukaryota; kingdom Viridiplantae; phylum Streptophyta; class Bryopsida; order Funariales; family Funariaceae; genus Physcomitrellopsis; species Physcomitrellopsis africana. The sequence continues at coordinate 31,715 of JAWRVF010001853.1, read as the reverse complement.
TAATTTCCTACATGCTTGTGAAATTTGGAAGCAGTTGAACGGTGCAAATAGGAGGTTTAGGCACTGGAATATTGGCGTGAAGATTGGAGAAGGAGGCCGGCTGATACCCGAGCAAATTTGTAAGTTTTTCTTCTTCTTGGTAAGTTGGATCTTCTTCAAACTTGGTGTGTGTGTTTTTAACTTAATTGTTAAGGTGTATGAAATATTTCAATCAAGATCAACGGTTTGTTTGGTAGTTATTGTGGTTCTAAAACTGCCTTAGAAATTGCTTAGGGTTTGACTTAGGGTTTGATTAGGGTTTGACTAGGGATTGACTTAGGGTTTCATTAGGGTTAGGATTTCATTAGGGTTTGACTTAGGGTTTGATTAGGGTTTGACTAGGGTTTGATTAGGGTTTGACTAGGGTTTGATTAGGGTTTGACTAGGGTTTGACTTAGGGTTTGATTAGGGTTTGACTAAGATTTGACCAAGATTTGAGTTAGGGTTTCATTAGGGTTAGGGTTTGATTAGGGTTTGACTTAGGGTTTGATTAGGGTTTGACTAGGATTTGACTTAGGGTTTGATCAGGGTTTGACTTAGGGTTTGACTAGGGTTTGACTTAGGGTTTGACTAAGGTTTGACCAAGGTTTGACTTAGGGTATGACTAAGGTTTGATCAAGGTTTGACTTAGGGATTGACTAGGGTTTGAATAAGATATGATTTAGGATTTTAAGATTCTATTTTTAGTATTTTCTAAATTTAGCATTTTATATATTATTTTCTATTATGATTATTGAATGACTCATTTATTCTTCTTTTATAATTTCTTTAAGATTGAATCAAGCTGAAAAATATTGTTAAGGTTTAATAGAAGTTAATTAAGATTCTATTAGAATTGTTAGGATTTTGTTGTGGCGTATTTTCTTTTTATCTTCCACAGCCAGGTGCCCGGAGCATTCTCAAGCAAGACTTCACGTATTACGACAACGTGTAATGCTTTTTGAAATTTGTCAATTACTACCAAATCTTTATCAAGAATTTTTCTCAAATTATAACTCCACTTACACGTCTAACTTGTAAAGACAAACTCGAGTGGAATAAAGAAGCAGAAGTATAATTTGAAGCATTAAAAATAATTTTTATTACTGTACCAATTTTGTATCACGTTGACTTCTTCAAGGCATTTTTTATGAAGACAAATGGATCAAACTTTGATTTGAGTGCAATATTATCACAAATGGGAGTAGACGACAAATTCCATCCATTAATTTTTTATTTTAAGAAATTTTTAGTAATAGAGATCAATTACAAAATCCACGATAAAGAACTTCTTGTAATTGTGGATTCTTTTTAAGAATGGCGCCACTATTTAGAAGGCGCTTTTAGTCAAACCACTGTATATACAAATCACAAGAATCTTAAGTATTTCATATCAGCATGCATGTTAAATTGTTGGCAAGCTTGTTGGAATATGTCTTTATAAAGATTCGAGTTTATCATCACTAATCAAGTGGGAAAACAACAAGGTCTGTCTAATGCTCTTTCTAGACAATCTCAACTTGCACCAAAAGAAGAAGATCAACAAAGAATGATCCTTTTAAAATCGGAGTAATTATAAATTTGAAAAATAATATCAACATTGATTATTAATTTAATGTTTCTCAAGCAAATTGAGTTAAGTATGCCCTCAGATCCTCTTGTTCATGATATTAAGAATAATTCTTCTAAATCTCATGTTACTTCAAAGTTTGAATTCAAGGACAACTTATTTTATTTTGAAGGATGTTTATACGTCCCAAAAGGTGAAACATGACTATGTGTTCTTGAAGCTCGTCACAACTTCCCTGCAGCTGGACATTTTGGATATAATAAGACCTTTGAGCTAATTTTAAGAGTTTTTTAGTAGCCTCAAATGTGGAAGGCTATTAAAGAGTTTGTGGAGTCGTGTGATGTTTGTTCAAGATTGAAAACTCCTCGTCATCAACTTTATGGACTTTTCCAACCATTATTTATATTAAAACAACCTTGATCTTGTATTTCTATGGATTTCATCATGGTGTCATATTGCATTTATGTGCAATGTATAAAAATATTATATATCTTATATCTATTATTATTATATGTGTGAGTGCTAGAGGTTATTTTAGAAGATATTATAAGGAGAGGATTTATTATAGCCACTTAGTTAATAAATTAAAATGGCTATTTGTTTTATTCCTACCTTACTTATATCCTAGAAAAGATTCTTTTGTAATTAGAAGAAAGATAAAGATTGTTTTATCTTTCTTATTGACTTTTGAAATAGAATGGACCTTATGAGGGGGAAGGAAGAGCATGGGATGAATAGGGCCTGTCCAACAGGATTTGGTTGCCCATGTGGACGTGTCATAGTCTAATATGGAAGGAAAGGGGAATATACTCCTCTTGCTAGACCTAGGATTTGGCCGTTTTGAGTAGTGAATTTTGGAGAGAGATATCTCCAAGGAAATAGAAGCATTTGTAATAAAAATTGAGGTGTATATTTTTCAAGTTGTGAAGATTCAATAACCTACTCACTTGCTTGTTTTGAAGTTGTGAGCAAAAAGTTATGCTTGTTTTAATAGAATGACATCTGCTGCTATTGAAAAGTGATAGTAGAAACTTTGATCTGCCATTGCAAGTTTGATTTCGAATCTTTCTTAGTGAAACTCATTGAAATTGTGGAAAATCATGCTAGCTTTCTATTAAGATATTTCTTGTAGAATTTGGAGTTGGAGAGGAAAAGTTGTGAGCTTGAGAGTGGGAAAGGGTTTGCTGCCACCTGATGAAGAGGGGCAGAGACTTTGTTCAACCACCCAAGTCAGACAATCTCTTCAATCTTTTTGATATTTTACATACTTATATTAGCTTGTATAAGCTTTCCATGAAAACAAAAATCAATACATTTGGAGCTTTTATGAAATTTTTATGAGCCGTGAAGTATCAAGAGGGCAAATTGTTGCTAGGGTTTGAAGAGTAGAATCAACTAGCTATATAATTTGGAGTTTGAGAGGCATGCACGCAAAATTTTAGAAAAAGTTAGATAATGGAGTGAGCTTTAAAAAAAGCTATTGCATGCCCAATTTGGAGAAGGAAAGTAATCACAACAAAGGCTGAAGTGAAGAGGAGCTTTGCTGCCTTTGCATTTATTGGGAAGTTTTAGTGCCTATTTCTTTTAGTCATAACTTTTAAACGGTAAGTCATCTATTTGTGAAATTTTGATATGTTTTACAATGGATTATTGGATTTCCATTGGCTATAAGCATGCTTGATTTGACCTTTGGATGAATTTTTAGTGATTTATTTAGTTTCAGCTTGTTGTATAATTTGTATTCCTCGTATGCGGTTGTATTTTGAGGTATACTTGAATATGTACACACTTTGCTTATACCTTTTATACAAGTATATATACTTGTATTTATATCAAGTATTTATAAAAGTATTTTATAAGTATTATATATAATATTTGTATAAGTATTTATATAAGTATTATACCAAGGATTATATACTATTTTATATAAGTATTTGTACAAGTATTATATGAGTATTTATACAAGTATTATTCAAGGGTCTATACTTTATATTTATACAAGTCTTGTATAAGTATAATATAAATATAATTTGAAAGCTTGAACAAATATTGTGCAAGTATAGAAGATACTTGCATGGCTTCCTCTCATGTTCCTTGCTAGTTCTAGTAGCAACTAGGAACCCAACGTTTTTCCAAGGCAAATTCTCTCTATCCGACAATGAATCTTTCTAATTCAAGTTCATATAATTCTATATTCATGATCGTAGATCCAAGAAAGAGTTCAGTTGATTCTTCAATTATGATAGATTTTGTACATGGTACAAAATGTGCCATCTTGGTGAAATATTCTACGATACATTCTTCTATGCAATAAACACCTTTCTTTGCCAATTATGGTTACCATGTACAACTTGATACTTTTAATTTTTTAAAAGTTGATAATCTAACAGCAGAAGATTTAGCAAATCCTTTGTCAAAGCTATATGTAATAATAAAGGTGCAATTAAAAGAAGCTTAAGAATGACAAAAAATAAATGTAGATGCGTATCGTAAGGAACAACCACAATTCAACATGAGAGACAAGGTATGGTTATTTCATCGCAATATCAAGACTACTCATCCTTGTAATAAGTTAGACTATTGTAGGCTTGGATCTTTTTTTATTTTTGAATAGATCAATCCAATTGCATATCGATTTCACCAACTGAAGTCTATGAAGATCCATCTTGTATTCCACATATCTCTTCTTGAACCATACAAGATAGTGAATATACCAAGAAGAAGATAAGTGCCACCTCTTCCTATAGACGTGGACAATAATGAAGAATTTGAAGTGGAAAAAGTCTTAGATTTGAGGTAGCGCCAAAATAGGTTGGAATATCTTATTCATTGGAGTCGATATAATATTAGTGAATACACATGAAAATCAGCAAAGAATCTTGTAAATGCAGCAAAGAAAATAGAGGCTTTTCATCAATGTCATCCATCAAAACCAAGATGAGGACCTTCCCTATAAAAGAAACATGATCTAGGCAAGATAACATTCTACTTTCTATCTTTGTTTGTAGCTTCTTTGTATTTGTGACGTTAAAGAGATAGAGAACCAACAACCAGCAGATTCAACATAAGAACCTTTGTTTGTTGATTTACCGGTGTCATGTTGTAATACGTTTATATAGTGAAAAGTATGAATAAGGATAAATTCTACTTAATACTTAGTTATCTTGGTTTATTAAAAACTTAAGGTACTTAAGAAAAGATTTATAAAAGCCTCTTAGATTAATTCTTATTTTAATAGCTAAAAGATAAAAGTTAGTTATTAAAATTTTCTTCTAGATTGTAAAAACCAATTTATGGCTTTTAGAAAGAAACAAGTTAATAAAAATAGGATAAGAGAAGTTAAAAGTTAGTATGATAGATACCAAGGTTAAGTTAAGGATAGGATTAAATTTTAAAATCCTTAAAATAAGTTAGATCAATACCCGGGGGAGGTGATTGGGTATGAAATAAGGTCGAAATCAGACCTTCAGCCACGTAAACAACCATTGAAGGCAGGAGTTCAGGACATTTTGAGATTGGCAATTAGAATTAGATAGTCAGCTTGAAGCTTGTTCTAAGAGAATTTAGCTTATTACATAGGATTTTGGAGGACTTTGCAATCGTTATTTGAAGTCAATGTTTGTATTGGTGTTTTGGATTTTTTATAAGACAATGATGGCTTGCATTCTTGATTGATTTGTGCAATCTGAGTAGCATCTATAATTCAAAATTTGATATTGTTTGGATTGTTGGATGTACTAAGTGTACACAAAATTTTGTATTAATCTAGTAGTGCATTCACGAGATATTTGAGCTTTGATACAAAGAGTTGTCGGAAATTGGCAATTTAGGGTTAGGTAGGATTTTTGTGATAAATAAAGATCTACCAATTGGATCAATGTAAATTTTGGCACGGTGACAGAAGACTTATAGATCAATTTACACACCAAGTTTGAATTAAAGTTAATAGTGGAAGAAGGAGAAAACACCATTGGAGTTTCTACATCAATTTTCAAATTAGTGGCCAAGTGTCATCAATGCGGTTTTTGGACATTTTCTTGCAATTTGTAAGTTGAATTTGACTAAATTTTTCTAAGCATATAGAAGGCTTATACCAAAATTTGTGTGCAAAATTTTATACTAAGTGGACGGTTGGATTAAAAGTTATAGCTTAATAAAACTCACTAATTAGGATTAGGACTTGCAAAGAAAAATAAAAATTGCTTAATTATAAAAGAAACAAGACAATTGGAGTATATGCATGGTTGATATTATTAATAAGAGTGTTTATAAACACTTTTGAATTAAAATTTGAATTATATTCTTCATATATAGATAAAATCTATTAAGGTTTCTTGATTATTAGCAAACACAACTTTACCTTCCACAGCCAAGTGCCCGGTGCATTCTTGAACAAGACAACACGTAATATGACATTGGACAAGACATTACAACTATCACAGCCTTCAAGACGATAGAATAGAGATGACTACCTTCAAAAATGACATGTCTTTCCTCGGATTGATTGCAAAATACAACATATTTGGTATCACAACCTTGGAAGAGACCCCCAATGTTTGGTGATACTTTTAGAGGTAGGAACTGCTCTTGATGGTGTTCCTAATGTTTTCTTTGAAGGTAGGTATGGAAGCCTCAACAATGATCAAACAATAGAGTGGTTCTCTCGCCTTGGTATTGGACATTATTGATGGATAAAAGGCCCTATCAACTACCTTCAAAGGGAACAAAGATCACAGTATATTGCAAGCACAATTCAACGTATTTTGGACTTCTTCAATATATAATCACTGCTCCTCGTGGAACTCCTCCCTAGAAGGGGAGATAGTGTCACGGACATAAGATTTATTCTAATAAATTGCTAATTAATTTAGACCAATAGAAGTAGGTAAAATAAGTTGATTTGATAATATCTCATAGAAAAGCTTCCTAGAAGCTTTATAGATGAGGAATCACCTTTATACATGTCTATAGGTGATTAATAGGTTAGAAACTTGATCAACAAGCTAGTCACATGGCGCACATATTGGTAGCTTGTGGAATAAGCTAGCCATGTGTCATACATGTTGATAGCTTGCGGAATAAGCCAAGTATATGGCGCACATGTGAGAAACTTATTGTATAAGTTTGACACATGTCTTATAAATTAGACACATGTAGGAGATCCTATAGAATACTGCTATTGTGGTAGAATAAATTTTCCTAAAAGAAGTGCTGAGCTTTTGGCTACCACTAATTACTCAATCAAGATTCAAATATAATAAAATCTCCAAATTTATATAAAGTATTTCTTCATAGGACTATTACACCTAATACATAAGCTTTATTTCTTCAAATCTTTCCAAACATAACAAATGCTCTAAAACCTTCATTCTCCCATAGGAAAGGAATTTTTTCCAAACTTCAATAACCCATAACTTTTAATCCAACTATCTAAATCTACTCCAAATTTACATAAAGTATTGATATATTCTTTAAAACTACCACCACAAATTTTTATCATTGATTCATCACCAATCTTTAGATATCACCAAAATTCTAGCAGTAGCTTCAAACCCTTATTTACAAATATCTATGTACTAAATTCTTCATATCTCACAATTTAAAAGTCCAAATACTATGAAACTTTGATGTATAGTTTTTTAGCATAATAATACATCTTTTTGAAAAGTTTAAGACAAAAATTCGTCCAAAAACTTAAAATATGGCAAACCCCATCACTATCAATAAAACAGCCTACTTACTGCCTTAGAATTCGATTTTTTGCTTTTGACTCCCAATATCTCCTATTTAAATATTCCAAATTTAGTAATTCTTCCATATTAGATATAGATCTTAAAATCAACTCTCTAGTCGCACCTCTTGATCTCCAAAAGCTCTCATACAACTCCTTCAATTTGCAAAAGAGTGACAATAGGTATAATTTGTACACCTTAACTTCAAGCGCCTACTCCTCCTTCATTAAAATTCCAAATCCCTCAATTTTTATACCAAAATTGTAGTGCAAAAAATAAGCTTTCTAACTCTTGTCTTTGTTTTTCAAATGGCTCCCTTGAAATTGCCAAAATCTTTGTTAAGGTTGCAAGCAGCCTCCTCAAAGGCCATTAGGCATGGTATTTGACCAATAGGGATGAAGAGTCCCATTCCTTGCCTTCATCCGACCATGCCTTCATTTCATCCCTCCTAATTAGCCTCTTATTAGCTTAAATTTTCATTCTTAGGCTCTCACCTTCTCTCAAGGCTTCATACTAAATATTTAGATTCTATATAATTTAAAAGCCATAACCAAATTAAATAAAAATCTAAAATAAATTTTCTTACACCAACTCCCTTTAATTTACTTTATTAACCATTCTAACACATATCTAAACCTATAAACATATTATGCATTTTGAGTAAATTTTACATATTGTAAGCAATTACAATACGACACTACCATGTAGTTCTTATTTAGATAGTATTTATAGAGACAAGAGTGAAGCCTTCTTCATTCTAATTAATTCTTTTTTTGCTTTTAGTCTAATTTTAAGAGTCTATAGTTTTCTTGTCTTGTGGCAATAGCCATTCTAGTTTTTTTTAATATATATACTTCCTTATTTCTATTTTATTTTACTTCTTAATAGAAGTTTCATATGTTTATTTGCTTTCATCAAGTTCTTGTCCTTGACATACATACTACAATACTAAGGCAAGGCTTTTGAAGGACAATTCACAAAAATAAGAAATCTTGTTAGGAACATATACTTTAGAAGTTTATAGAATCTTTTAGAATATTTTAGAGATTTTTTAGTTAGTAGAAGTTACTTAAAAAGGTTTTTAATTTATAGAAATAGCTCGAGAAGCTTTATAGTTAATAGAAGGAATTCAAGAAGTTTCCAAGTTAATAAAAGCTACTCAAGAAGCTTCCTAGTTTGATGGAAGTCACTTAAGAAGCTTCCTATACATGGATACATATTGAAGTCAAGGCTAAAGAATTCTTTAGTCTTGACAACACATCTTTTTTAAGATTATTTGTATACTCATCTAGATAATTCAAGTCCTCATCAGTTTCTTCTTAAAATTTCTTTCTAGTTCAAGTCTCTTCTTTTATATTCTCTTATCTTTAATAGTTTATTGAGACTACCTCTATCTTAAGTATTAAAGTTGGATTCTTCTTATTAGAAAGTAGATTATTTCTCTTGTTAAAGATATACTAGTGCTTTAGAGATTGCAGATTACCTTCTTTTAAACTGATATATTTTTCATCACAATATTAGAGTTTTATTTTTCTTGTGAAAGAATAGATCACTCCTTTTTTTAAAGGCCTTAAGGCATTTTAGACGTTGCAGTGTTGTGATGCACTTGTAGCAAGTACATCAAAATTGAATAGACCTCAAAAAAATGGAAAAAATAAGATTGTTCCAAAACTAAAATATAAACAGTGTTAAATTATGATCAATTCAAAAACTATAGTGTAAACAAAATTAATATAGGACTAATTCTAAAACTATAATGTGAATGAGATTAAAAATAAAATAGGATTTGGACTTAATCAAAGAATATTTTAAAAAATATTTAAGATATTAGTCAAGATATATTTAAGGTATGAATTAGCATAGTACAAGGATATCAATCAAAAAATCTTTAAAATATTTAAAAATATCAAATTAAAATTTTCTAAAAGAATCTTTTTGAGTATCAATCAAATATCACCTTGGATATTTTGTTAACATTTCGATGGATATCAGCAAATATCATAATAATATCGGTAGATATATGCAGGTATTAAGATAGTATGCTATATGTATAAGATATTGTCAAGTATTGCTTGAATATCAGATTTTTTATTGACTTAAGCCCTACTAGTGCTATCAATGTTTTCTTTTTTTGGGAGTTTTGGAGGGTTTTTTTGAAAAAGGTGTAATAAAAATATATAGTGTTTATTTTGGATATTTTTTGGATATTTTTTTATAATTTTTTGTACTCTATTTTTATAAAAATTTCTTTGTTTGTATATTAGGAAGTGAATTTGAAGGTGATTGTGAAGATTTTGTGTAAATTTGAGACAAATTAGAAAAATTTAGAATTTGGATTGAATTAGGTTTGATTTAGAGATATATATCTAAAATTAGAAATAAAATTGACTAAATTAGATCTAGATTTAGGCTTAAATTAGATCTATATATAATATAATATAAATAAGATTAAAATAGGACTAATTCAAAAATTATAATATAAATAGGATTAATATAAGATTAATTTTAAAACTATAATGTGAATAGGATTAAAATAGAATAGGATTTGAGTTTAATTAGAGAATATTTTAAGAAATCTTCATGATATAAATTAGGATATAATTTAAGATATCTCAAAATATCAATCAAAGAATATTTTAAAATATCTTTAGGATATAAATCAAGATTTATCCACGATATGAATGAAGATAATATAAGAATATCAACTAAAGAATCTTTAGGATATTTTAAGATATCAATCAAAGAATCGCTAGAAATTTTTTAGAATATAAGCCAAGGTATGAGTCAAAATAATATAAGAATACTAATTATAAAATCTTCAAAATACTTCAAGATATAAATCAAGATGTCTTAAAATATCAATCAAAAAATCATTATAAAATCTTTAGAATATAAATCAAGATACATCTAAGGTATAAATCAAGATAGTATATGGATATCAATTAAAGAATCTTTAAAATATTCTAAGATATCAATCATAAAATTACTAAAAAATCTTTAAGATATAAATTAAGAAATGAATAAAAATAATACAAAGATATCAATCAAAAAATCTTCAAGATATTTTAGGATATTGATTTGAAATTCTTTAAAAAATCTTTTTAAGTATCAATTAGATATCAGCTTGGATATTCTATTAACATTCTAAGAGATATCAATAGAATATCAGGAATAATATCAACAGATATTCACAAGTATTAAGACAATATAGGCAAATATAAGTAGGTATCAAGATAATATGCCAAGTGTGTACGATATTACTAAGAATTGATTAGATTGGATCTAGATTTAGGCTTGAAATAAGCTTATGAAAATTGATAAAGGATTGAAAAGTATCAAATATTTAAAAATTGGATTCACTTTCAATTTTTTAATTTTTCATGGTTTTTTTTTTTTTTTTTTTTTTTTTTTTTTTTCACTAAATAGATAGCCAAAATCCTAGTGATTTCTTAAAGAGGGATCTCTTTCCTATATGAAAGTGGATTATCTTCCTATAAATTGATATTATCTTTTTATAAATTTATTTTTATATTATTTTTCTTAGAATGGTTGGAAGTTAAGAAATTAGTATGACCAAATCTTCTAAGTCTAAGTTAGGTGCCATCATAAGCGCTATTACTACTTTATTTGTTAGGATTGTGGAAATTAAGAGGATTGTTGTAAAACTTCATAACAATATAACATTTGGAATACCACAATTTAGACTGCACCTACTTCTAACTTCTGTACTTGAGGATGCACTACTATTGACGCTGCACCAAAAAAATCCATATGTTTAGCAATATAAGGAGCCTTGAGTTAGTCTTTTAGAGAAATATGATGGTATATGTTTGAAGTTTCAAGTATTTGTCAACCAAATTTGATTAATAATGGTGTCATATAATAATACGATTATTATATTAAAAAAAAAAAAAATGATTATATTATAGAAGAACTCAAATGAAAATATTTTAATAAATATCTTTATAATATAGATAATATACAAAGAGGTAGATAAAGTTAAAAAGTACTAATGCTTCTTTCTTATAGAAGAGGCTTCTACTTATTTTGTATGGCTATAAATAAGGTAAAATAAAATAGATTAAAATAATAAATAATATAATTATTTTTAAAAAAGAATTAAGTATAAGTTTTAATAAAATTTACCTCAAAATTCTAAGAATTGATACTTGAAGGAGATTAGTTACAAACCTAGGTTGAAATCAGATCATAAGGCACAAAATCATGTGCCTATAACATATAGAAAGTCCTTTGATAAATTCAAGACTGGGATTTGATATTAAACTTTAGAAGATTTTTTTATATATTAGTTTCAAGTGATTTAGATGGATATTGACTTTGTAAGAACTTTACAAAGTTAGGATTGATTCACGTGACTCTAATTTTTGAAAAATGAAAAGGAGTTTATATTTTTAAGCATTTTTTGAATTTAGTTATAGCTCTATGGATAAAATTGTGTTGGTTTGTGATTGTAGTTGTGGTGAGTACATGCTATAAGTTTACACTTGATCAAATGGTTTGATTAAAATTTATTGAAGTTTAAATGGGTGTCAAGGATACAAACTAAAACAAATACATAAGTTAGTGAAAATTATGTCAAAGAAAAATAAAAAAATTGAAGCAAAGAAGTATGTATATCCAAGAAGAAATTAGAATGGCTAATGTTACATACTAGAAAATATAAGAGACTTTTGAACTACACTAGAAATAAGAAAGGAGTTAATAAGAGTGAAGAAGGCTTTATTTTTGTCTTTATATATACTATTTATCTAAGAGCTATATGGCAGCATTCTATAGGACCTCCAACAAGTGTCCAAATTATAAGATACATGTCAAACTTGTAAGGCAAGTTTCTTACATGTACGCCATGTATTTGGATTATTCCTAAGGCTATCAACATGTGCGACATGTGGCTAACTTGTTGACTAAGTTTCTAACCTACCAATCACTTATAGATATGTATAAAAGTGAATCCACATTTATGAAGCTTCTAAAAGCTTTTTTATAAGATAATATCAAATTAACCTATTTTTATCTTCTTTTATATATCCATATTAACTAGATAGTTATTGGAATAAATCTTATGTCCATCAAATTATCTCCCTATCTAAGAACAAGTTCCACAAGGAGTAGCAATTACATATTGAAGACGTCTAAGATATGCCAAATTATATTTGCTATATATTCTAATCTTTGTTTTTTTTGAAGGTAGTTGATAGATCTTCTTAGCCATCAATAATGTCTCATATTAGGGCAAGAAGACCACCTTGTTATTTGATCATTGTTGAGACCTTCATAACTTCCTTCAAAAAAAATATTTGGATTTCCATCAAGAGTAGTTTCTATTTTTAAAAGTATCACCAAATACCAAGAGTCTCTTCCAAGGTCATGATACCAAACACATTGTATCTTGCCATGAATCCAAAGAAGAACATGTCGTTCTTGAAGGTTGTCATTTCTATTCTATTGTCTTGAAGGCTGTGATAGTTGTAATATCTTGTCTGATAAGTTAAAAAACAATGGTTCTTAAGCTGAATTTACTAATTGTTGATTCTCCATTTCTATGGCATAAAAAAATTCAAAAAAATAACAAAGAATAGTACAAAATAAAGTAAAATCTCTATTGAACCTGCTTTGCTTTATAGCAAAGATCTTCTTGATTCTTCATCTTGATTTTGATGGATATCATCAATAAAACGCATTGACTTTTGTTGATGCATTTGCTAGATTCTTAGATGGCTCCCATATGCGTTCACTAATATTGTATCCATGCCAATGTATAAGATAATCCAACCAATTTTGGCGCCGCCTTGAATTTAAGACCTCTTCTACTTTAAATTCTTCATTATTCCTTACTTCTATAGGGAGTGGTGGCATTTATCTTCTTCTTTGTATATCCATTGTCTTGTATGACTCAAGTAGTAATATGTGGAATACAAGATAGATCTTTATAGATTTTGATAGATATAATCAATAAAAAATTAAATTAATCTATTCATAAATAAAAAATAGTCCAAGCCTATGATAATTCAATTTATTACAAGGACAAATAGTCTTGATATTATAACAAAGTAACCATATTTTATCGCCTATGTGGAATTAGGACTATTCTTTATGATACACATCTGCATTGATCTTTTTTTGTTCTTGAATTTTTTTTAATTGTACCTTTATTGTTGTGTATAGCTCTGAGAATCAATTTGCCAAATCTTCCATCGTAGGATTATCAGCTTTTGAAAAGTAAAAAATATCAAGTCATAGATGATAACCATATTTGGCAAAGAATAAAGTTTATTGAGTAGAAGAATGTACAAAGTTATTATAAATAAACTCTACCAATGGCAAAATAGTTGTCTAATCATCTTGATAATAGTTGATAGTACATCTCAAATATTGCTCTAAAACTTGATTTATCTATTTAGTTTGTCTATTAATTTGAAGGTAGAAAGTTGAAGATAATTTTATGTCTACCTTCAATATTTTGAGAAAGGTTCTCCAAATTCGTGATATAAATTATATTCTTTTATTTGCTATAATATCTTTTGATAATCTATTTTATCAATAAAGATTGGTCTTTTTGAAGTTGAAACAATTTCATATTTAAGCAATGACATTAATATTGGCTATTGATTCAACTTTTGTTAAGCAAATTTAGTCAAGTATGCCTTCAGATACTCTTGTTCATGAGATTAAGAATAATTTATCTAAGTCTCATGATATTTCTAAATTTGAGTTTAAAAATAATTTATTCTATTTTAAAGGATGCTTATATATTTCAGAAGGTACAATACAACTACGTGCTTTAGAAGTTCATCACAACATCATTGCGGCAAGACATTTTGGATATAATAAGACTTTGGAGCTAATATCAAGAGATTTTTAGTAGCCTCAAATATGAAAAGATGTTAAAGAGTTTGTACAGTTATGGAACATTTCTTCAAGATCAAAAACTCCTTATCATCAATCTTACAGACTTCTTCAACCATTACCTATAGCAAAACAACCTTGGTCTTTTGTTTCTATGGATTTTATTACAGATCTTTCAAATTTAAGTTTATATGATTTAATACTTGTGATTGTAGATTGTTTCACCAAGATGGCACATTTTGTACGATGTACAAAATCTATTATAGATGAAGAAATAGCTAAATTCTTCCTTGATAATATCTATTGCTATTATGGATTACCAAGAGATATTATATCTGATAGAAGAATGCAATTTGTATCAAGATTTTAAAGCATTTTTTTCAAAATATTAAAGGTGGATATAAATTATCTTCAACTTTCCACCCTCAAACTAATAGACAAAATAAATAAATAAATCAAATTTTAGAGCAATATTTGAGATGTACTATCAACTATCATCAAGATGATTAGACAACTATTTTGCCATTGGTAGAGTTTATTTATAATAACTTTGTACATTCTTCTACTCAATAAACTTTATTCTTTGCCAAATATGGTTATCATCTATGACTTGATATTTTTTACTTTTCAAAAGCTGATAATCCTACGATGGAAGATTTGGCAAATTGATTCTCAGAGCTATACACAACAATAAAGGTACAATTAAAAGAAATTCAAGAACAAAAAAAGATCAATGCAGATGTGTATCATAAGGAATAGTCCTAATTCCACATAGGCGATAAAATATGGTTACTTTGTTATAATATCAAGACTATTTATCTTTGTAATATGTTGAATTATCATAGGCTTGGACCATTTTTTATTTATGAATAGATTAATCTAATTGCTCACTGATTATATCTATCAAAATCTATAAAGATCTATCTTATATTTTACATATCACTACTTGAGTCATACAAGACAATGGATATACAAAGAAGAAGATAAATACCACCACCCCTTGTAGAAGTAAAGAATAATTAAGAATTTAAAATAGAAGAGGTCTTAAATTCAAGGCGGCGCCAAAATTGGTTGGATTATCTTATACATTGGCATGGATATAATATTAGTAAATGCACATGGGAGCCATCTAAGAATCTAGCAAATGCATCAACAAAATTCAATGCATTTTATTGATGACATCCATCAAAATCAAGATGAAGAATCAAGAAAATATTTGCTATAAAGCAAAGCAGGTTCAATAGAGATTTTACTTTATTTTGTACCATTCTTTGTTATTTTTTTGAATTTTTTTGTGCCAAAGAAATGGAGAATCAACAACTAATAAATTCAGCTCAAGAGCCATTGTTTTTTAACTTATTAGATGAGATATTACAACTATTACAACCTTCAAGATAATAGAATAGAGATGAAGATTTCCAAAAATGACATGTTCTTCTCTGGATTGATGGCGAGATACAATGTGTTTGGTATCACGAGCTTAGAAGAGACTCCTAGTATTTGAAAGTATAGTTGAGAAAGTTTTCTTTTCAACGAAGTCATTGATCTTCTATTGTTCTCTATATGCGCAAGTTATGCTCAAAATAGTGACAGTAGATACAATTTTGACACCCTAATTTTGAGCATCTATATCTCTTTCATTAAAAGTCCAAGTCATACAAGATTTGTACTAAAACCATATCCAAAAATCCAAACTTGTTGATCCTAGCCTCTGATATTCGACTCCTTTCCAAGAACAAATCCTAATTCCTAATAAATCCTTGGGCAACCTCCTTGAATTCCATTGGGCATGATTTTTGGCCAATAGGAATAGAGACTTCTATCATCTATCTCCATTTATCCACATGGATGGTCTAATTACTCTCTTTCATAATAAAAATCCCTTTCTAATCCTTTTTCTTATAAGATTAACATAATATGTATTCTAAACACCAAATAGAAGAAGTAAATAAGATCTTAAGGATTACCAATATCTAACAAAGGTAACTTAAGATATATAAAAGCTATTATCAATATAAATCAATCTCAAAATTATTATTAAAAAAAAATTAAAGTTATATAAATCTCAATAATAATCTTTTTAATGGATTCTTTTTAAATTAATAACCTAATCACATCTTATAACCAATAAAAGTTAGTGATATGACTCACTTAGTTGTACAATAAATTATACATTAAATATATATATATATATATATATATATATATATATATAATTTTTTTATATGATAGTCGAACCACAATATGACAACGGTGTCATATTATAATTGCTTATAATATGTAATAACCAATCAAAATATATAATATGCTCATAGATTCTAACATGTATTAGAATGGTTAGAAAAATAAATCAAAGGGAGTTGGTATAAGAAAAAATATTTTTGATTTTTATTTAATTTGATTATAGCGTTTAATTTATATAGGATTTAAATATTTAGTATAAAGCCTTGAGAAGCAATTGACATCCAAAGAAGAAGAATTAAACTATTAAGAGGTTTAATTGAAAGGATGAAGACAAAGAATAGATGAATGAAGGCAAGGGGTGAAGCTCTTCATTCCTATTGGTCAATGGTCATGTCCAATAGGCTTTGAGGAGGCTGCCTGCAATAAGAACAAGGATTTTTGGCAACTTCAAAGAATGCATTTGAAAATCAGAGACTAGGACTAAAAGGATTGTTTTTTGTACTACAATTTTGGTATAAAAATTGAGAGATTTGGAGTTTTTATAAGGGAGAAGTACGAGCTTGAAATTAAAATATATAAATTGTATCTAGTGTCATTCTTTTGAGTATACAAGAAGTTGTATGAAATCTTTTGGAGATCAAGAGATGTGGCTAGGAAGGTGATTTTAAGATCTATATCTAATGTGAAAGAATTTTTATATTTGGAATTTTAAAGAAGGAGATATTAGAAGTCAAAGATAGCAAATTGTATTCTAAGGTAGTAAGTAGACCATTTTGTTGATAGTGATGGATTTTGCCATATCTTGAGCTTTTAGACGAATTTTATTTATAAATTCTTAAAAAGATGTATTATTATGCTAAGAAGCTATGCATCAAAGTTTCATATTCTTAAGGCGAATTCTCTCTACCATGACAATAGTGACTAGACTAGAAGTGCCTTGTAGATAGTAACCCCATTCTTGAAAACAATCCACAATTGCAAGAAATCTATTATTATAGATTTTATAATTAATTTTTGCTATTGAAAATTTTTTAGAATGAAAAACTACCTAGTGGAGTTTATCATCTGCTCCCATTTATGACAATACTACATCCAAAGTAAAGTTTGATGCATCTATTTCTATAAAAAATATCTTGGAAAAGTTGACACAATATAAGATTAGTTTAAAAATAAAAATTGTCTTCAAAGCCTCAAAAGATGCTTTTGCTTCTTTACTCCACTCAAGTTTGTCCTTACAAGTTAAGCATATAAGTTGAGTTGCAACTTGAAATTTTTTTTTGATGAAGATTCAATAATAATTGGCAAATTTCAAAAAAAATTCCACATGCTTAATTGTTCTTGGAATCTTTCAATCTATGATTATTTAGACTTTCTTAGGATCTATGATAAGACCATCATTTGAAATGACTTATCCTAAAAAATCAACTTGAGTAGTGTGAAATACACACTTTTTCATCTTGGCATATAATCATGCATCTCTAATTTTTTATAAGACATGACAAATATGAAATTTATCTTTTTTTATATTCTTAGAGTAGATTAATATATTGTTTATATAGCAAACAAGAAAATCATCAAAAAACTCACAAAAAATGTCATTTATAAGATGTTAAAAAGTAACTGGTGCATTTATAAGTCCAAAAGATATGACATTATATTTGAAATGTCTATACTTTATTTGAAATGCAGTCTTCCATTCATCACCTTTTTTTGATGCATACCAAGTTGTATACTCCTCATAGATCTATTTTTATATAAATCTTAGTTTGATTCAGTTGATTAATAAATCTAGATATTAAAGGTAGAAGGTATCTATTCTTGATAGTAATCTTGTTGAACCTTTGATAATCTACATACATCCGTAGTAATAAATAAGATAGGAGCTCCTCCTAGAAATTTTGAATAGCGTATAAAATTCTTTACCAAGTTTTTATCAAGATATTTTTTGAATGCAGGTAATTTATTTTGTGATAAACTAAAGAATGGTCTTAATGGAGGCTGAGTTTTGTCTTTGACATTGATTGAGCAATCATAGAGACAATGCTTGTATAGAATATGCGCATTCTTTTTTCAAAAACATCTTCATAATCATGATATTGGCTTGGAATGCCACTTGAGGTCTTTCTACCATCAAAAATAGGTGTAGCATAAATAGCAAAAGATGATCCTTCTTTTGTTGCATTTATAACAACTTTTGTATCTATAAATATAGATTTTATTATATTAGACTTATAGTTTTTTATTTGATTAATAGGACTCTTATTAATGCTTTGAAAGAAGTCAAATCTATAAATAATCTAGTCTATTGGAAATTATATATTTTTAGTCATAATAAATCTACAATGATTGGATTAGAGAGAGCTTTAATTATATTAAAGATTATGTAACTATTATGACCATCTATTTCTACATTTATAAGAAGGATTCTATGAATAACATCTCCAAAAGATAACAAAGGATCATCTATGATTTTTATATGTACGGATTTTAATTTTCTATATTGAAAATATTTTATGACTTTTAACAAATTCTTTATCTAAAAAACACGCTCAGGCTCCTAAATCTAGCAAGGTAAAGGTTTTGTGATTTTTAGGTTCAAAGTAGATATCTATTATAAAAAAAGAAGGAGATTTTGAAGAGATAATAGGACCTTTATTAGAAGTTGTAAAAAATTCCAACTGCACGATGTCGCATTATGGTTCGACTACCATGTGAAAAAATTATATATATATATTTAATGTATAATTTATTATACAGTTAAATGAAAGCTATAATAATAGGTATATTAATTATAGGATGTGGTTAGGTTCCTAGTTTAGAAAGAATCTATTAAAAAGATTATTATTGAGGTTTATACAATCTTATTTTTTCTTTTGATAGAAATTTTGATGTTGATTTTATATTGATAGTAACTTATATATATCTTAAATCACCTTTGTTAGACATTGGTGATTCTTAAGATCTTATTTATTTCTTTTATTTGATATTTAGAACACATATTATATAAATCTTATAAAAAAAAAGGATTAGAAAGTGATTTTTAGTGTAAAAGGAGGTAGTTAAGCCATCTGTGTAGATAAATAGAGATGGATGATAGAAGTCTCTATTCCTACTGGCTAAAAATCATACCTAATGGA
The DNA here is from genome assembly GCA_036785485.1 of Physcomitrellopsis africana. Lineage (NCBI taxonomy): Eukaryota > Viridiplantae > Streptophyta > Bryopsida > Funariales > Funariaceae > Physcomitrellopsis > Physcomitrellopsis africana. Next base: position 12,207 of record JAWRVF010001853.1, on the reverse strand, counting down.
CTTCAAGGAGGCTGCCTGAGGGTTTATTAGAAATTAGGGTTTTTTTTTGAGAGAAGTCAAATATCAAAGGCTAGGATCAATAAGTTTGGATTTTAAGATATGGTTTTGGTGCAAATCTTACATGATTCTGACTTTTAATGAAAGAGATATAGGCGCTCTAAGTTAGGGTGTCAAAATGGTAGCTATTGTCACTCTTTTAAGCATAACATGCGCGTACAGAGAGCAATAGAGGATCAATAATTAGGATTGGAAAGAACACTTTTTTTGCTATATTTTTTATATATAGATTGATGAAATTCAAATTGATATGAAGGAGATATCGGGAGTTGAAATTAGTACTTATAAGCTAAGGGCAGTAAGTGACCTTGCTTGACTAGTGGCAACATTTTGTGCTATTTCTTAGCCAATTTGATAGTTTTTCAGCTCAAAATTTTTAAGAATATATATAATTATATTATAATATTATGTGCAAAAATTTTGTGGCATTGAAATTTTGGATTTGTAAGATATAAAGAAAATAGTGCTTAGGTGTCTCTGAGCTAGGATTTTAAGCACCTGTAAGGGATTCTAAGATATCAGACAATCAAAAATATATTTATGGTTGATTCTTTTTTGTAGTCAAATTTAAGAAGATTTTCTACACTTTGAAGAAAATTTTATACAAATTGAATAGTTAAATCAAGAGTTATTGGATTATGAACATAAAGAAGAAATAAGTCCTTACAGGTGAATAAAGTTTTGAAAGATTTTTGTGGAAATTTGAACCTTTTTGTAAAAACCTACTTGAAGACAAAAGGTTTTATCTATATAATTTTTCTTTTGCAGTATTGTTCTATTATTTGTCCTTTATATTAAGGATATATCACTTATTAGAGCTTAATCAATAAGTTTTAAGTAAACTCTCTACAACCAAGTATCCAGTGTATTCCCAAATAAAAGTTCACGCCATCTAACATCTTGGTGAATATGACATGAAACATTTGGAATGGAAAGTTTTGAAGAAATATTTTGGCTCTTTATTATGGAAACAAGGAGGTAGTAGTGAAAACTGCACTGGAGCATTACCAATGCAACTTAATCTTGCTACAACTCAAATATTTCAAGTATTTGTTTTTTATATGTAGCAATAATAAGCAGTAGAATGCAAAGAGGTGTTTGCTACCAAAGCCTTACAATCCACTATCGTCGTAGAGAGAATTTTCTTGAAAAAAGTGCTGGGCTTTTGACTGCAACTAAATATTCAACCAAGATCCAAAATAATAAAACCATCAAATTTTTATAATAGTCTTTATTTTAGGACTATTACACCCAATATTTAAGTCTTTTTTCACAAAAACACTAAAACTATAATAAAATATTCTAAACCCTCATTCACCCGTAAAAGGGGAATTTTTTCCAAACTTCATCAACCTATAACTCTTAATCTAATCATCCAAATCTACTAAAATTTTACATAAAGTACTGATGTACTTTTAGCAACTAGCACAACAAGTTTCAACTATCAATTATTTATTGATCTTTAGATATCGCCAAAATCCTAGCAATAGTTTCAAACCCTTATTTACAAACACCTATGTACTAAATTCTTCATATCTCACAAATCCAATATTGAAATGCTATGGAAATTTAATATATAGCTTTTTAATACAAAGATTTATCTTTTTGAAAAGTTTTAGACAAAAATTCGTCCAGAAACTCAAGATATGGTAAAATCCATCACTATGAACAAAATGGCCTACTTACTGCCTTGGAATTCAATCTGCTATTTTAGATTCTCAATATCTCCTTTTTTAGAACTCTAAATATAGTAATTCTTCCTTATTAGATGTAGATCTTGAAACCTCCTCTCCAACCGCACCTCTTGATCTCCAAAAGCTTTTGTACAACTTCTCCAATCCTCAAAAGTGTGACAATAGATACAAATTGCACACCTTAACTTCAAGTACCTACTTCTCCCTCATAAAAACTTCAAATCTCTTAGTTTTTATACCAAAATTGTAATCCAAAAAACAAGCTTTCTAACCCTAGTCTTTGATTTTTGAATGGCCTCCTTGAAGTTGCCAAAACCCTTATTCTTGTTGTAGGCAGCCTCCTCAAAGCCTATTAGGCATGACCATTGACCAATAGGAATGAAGAACTTCACCCCTTGTCTTCATTCATCCTCACTTTGTCTTCATCCTTCCAAATAGACCTCTTAATAGTTTAATTCTTCTTCTTTGGATCCCAATTGTCTTTCAAGGCTTTATACTAAATATTTAGATTCTATATAATTTAAAAGCCATAACCAAATTAAGTAAAATCTAAAATAAATTTTCTTACACCAATCCCTTTTAATTTACTTTATTAATTATTCTAACACATATTTAAACCTATAAACATAATATACATTTTGAGTGGATTTTACATATTGTAAGCAATTATAGTATGACATCCATCCCCTCCAAACTTGCACATCCTCTGGTATGTGCCACATATTACCTCTATTCATCTTCTTGAAAGTGGACTAAATCACTTACAGATTCTTCTACTTCATATTCTTCCTCCAAGTGTTGAGGTGAAATTTCTTCAAGGTCTTCTATTGTGAATTTTCTATCTCTTCTCTTAAAAGTCTTGATCCTCTTTTTGGCTATTGGAATTCTAATGATAGCTCCATCTAGCTCATGTAAAGAATATGTGGCATTATCATGGACCATGACTACCATGTATGGACCAAATCATTTTTTTACAAATTTTCTTTCAGTACTATGTTGATGTTCTAAACTACTATCATAAATTAGAATCCAATCTCTAACTTCTATAGGCTTAGGCCTTAATCTATGACTCTTATCAAACCTTTTTTTATTTTTCAACCTTACCTCTTTTAACCTTTCAGGTGCAATCTGTAGGTCCTCAGATAACCTTTCCAACTACTCAATTCGGAGCTCTAATAATTTTTTTCTATCAATGCCATCTTTTGAAAATAGAAATATCTATATAGGATATATTTCTTCAGCGGGCATTATAGGCTTTTGTCCTAAAATGAAGTCTATAGGCATATATCTACTGACAGTACTGTGAGTAGTCCTATCAACTCATAAAGCAAATGGAAATAGCTTAGGCTATTGAATTGGCTTATCTTTACATACCTTCACCAATGCATTAATGATAGGAGGGTGATCTCTCTTACTCTTTCCATTGGCTTCAGGATTATAAGAAGTAGTCAACTTTAGCTGAAGTCCATAACTGCTAAAGAATTTTCTTGCTTCAATAGCATCCAATTCTCCTCTATCGGCTCTCATCCTTCCAAAGCTTCTATATTTGCTAAAAATATCTTCCAATATAAACCTATATATTGCTTCTGTAGTCTTGGTTCTCAATACTCTTCCTTCAATATAACTTAATAATTTTTTTCTTGCTAGAACCAAATATTTCATACTCCAAAATCCTGATGGCATAGCTATCAAATCAATCATCCATTGAAAATGTATAGCAAGTGGATAAGTAGGATGTAACCTGTTGTTGTGTTGTAACACGTTTATATAATAAAAAGTATGAATAAGGATAAATTCTATTTAATACTTAATTATTTTAGATTTAAAAATTTAAGATACTTAAAAAAAAATTTATAGAGGGCTCTTAGATTAAGTCTTGCTCTAATAACTAAAAGATAAAAGTTAGTTATTAAAATTTTCTTCTAGGTTGTAGAAACTAGTTTGTGGCTTTTAAAAAAGCCATAAATTAATAAAAATAGGATAAGAGAATTAAAAAGTTAATATGATAAATACCAAGATTGAGAAGAAGATAGGATTAAGTTTAAAAATCCTTAAAATAAGTTAGATCAATATTCGGGGGAGTGACCGGATATGAGACAGGATTGAAATCAGACCTTCAGCCACGTAAACAACCACTGAAGGCAAGGATTCAAGGCATTCAAAGATCAACAATTAGAATTAGATAGCTAGCTTGAAGTTTGTTCTAAAGACATTTAGCTTGTTACCAAAGGATTTTGGAAGAGTTAGCAATTGCTATTCAAAGTCAGGATTTGTATTAGTGTTTTGGATTTTATATAAGACAGTGATGGCTTGCATTCTTGTCTGATTCGTATAATTTGTATAGCATCTATAGTTCAAAATTTGATATTATTTGGATTATTGGATGTGCTAAGTGTATACAAATATTTGTATTAATCTAGTAATGCAATCAGAAGATATTTGAGCTTTGAGACAAACAATTGTCGGGAGTTGGCAGTTTAGGGTTGGATAGGGTTTCTATGATAACTAAAGATCCACCAATTGGATCAATGTAAATTTTGGCATAATAATAGAAGATTTATAGTTTGAGCTACCTACCAAGCTTGAGCTAATGTTAATGGTGGAAGAAGAAAAAATCACCATTGGAATTTCTGCATCAATCTTCAAGTTGGCGGCTGAGTGTCATTAGTGTGGTTTTTGGGCATTTTCTTCAAATCTGTAAGTTGACTTGAGCTGAAATTTTTTATACATACAGAAGGCTTATATCAGCATTTGTGTACAAAATTTCACATTAATTAAATAATTGGATTAAAAGTTATAGCTTGTCAAAGCTTACTAATTAAGATTATGGCTTACAAACAAAAATAAAAAATTACTTAATTATAAAAGAAACAAGGAAATTTCGATGTATATATACTTGATGTTATTAAGAGGAGTGTTTTTAATTACTTTAGAATTGAACTTTGAATTATATTCTTCATATATGGATGAAACCTATTAGGATTCTTGATTATTTGCAAACACAATTTTATCTTCTACAGCCAAGTGTCCGGTGTCGTGTTGTGGTTTGGCTACTATGTGAAAAAATTGTACATGTATATTTAATGTACAATTTATTACTTAGCTAAATGAAAGTCATATCAGTGGATTTTATTGGTTATAGGATGTGATTAGGTTGCTAGTTTAGAAAGGATCTATTAAAAGGATTATTATTAAGGTTTATACAACCTTATTTTTTTTCTAGTAGTGACTTTTGAAGTTAATTTTATATTGATAGTAACTTGTGTATATCTTAAGTCACCTTTGTTAGACATTGGTGATCCTTAAGATCTTATTTACTTCTTTTATTTGGTGCTTAAAGCACCAAGTATGTAAATCTTATAAGAAGAAGGGTTAGAAAAGGGTTTTTAGTGTAAAAAGGGTAGTTTGGCCATCCATGTAGATGAATAGAGGTGGATGATAGAAATCTCTATTCTAATTGGCCAAAAATCATGCCCAATGGGCTTCAAGGAGGCTGCCCGAGGGTTTATTAGGAGTTAGGGTTTGTTTTTCGAAGGGAGTCGAACATCAAAGGCTTGGGTCATCAGGTTTAGGTTTTTGGGTATGGTTTAGGTGCACATCTTGCATGATTTGGACTTTTAATGAAGAAGTTATAGGCGCTCAAAGTTAGGGTGTCGATTTTGGACCTACTGTCACTCTTTTGGGTATATCTCGCGCATACAGAGCGCACTCAAAGATCGGCGACTGGGGTTAGAAAGCGCACTTTCTTGGCTACACTTTTCATGTACATCTTGATAAAGTCCAAGCTAGGATCAAGGAGATATTGCGAGTTGAAGTCAGTGCTTGTATGCTAAAGGCAGTAAGTAACTCTACTTTACTAGCAGTTACATTTTGAGCTATATCTTAGTCAATTTGATAGATTTTTGGCTCAAAATTTTCAGGAGTATATATGTTTATGTCACAAGACTATGTGCAAAATTTTTGTGGCATTAAGATTTTGGGTTTGTGAGATATAGAGAAAATAGTGCTCGGGTGTCTCTGAGCTAGGGTTTTAAGCATCTGCTAGGGGTTTTGAGATATCGAACGATCGGAAGTATATTTACAATTGAATTTTTTTTGTGATAAAGCTTAAAGGTGAATTCTACCTTGCTTGAAAGTTTAAAGAAAATTGAATAGCTGGATCAGAAGATATGATTTTCTAAAGTTTGAGTAGAGCTTCTTCTGGTGGACAAGGTATGTATCTAGATCCGAACATTGCAAATATGTTTCAAACCTTTAAATTAATTATGCAACAACAATAGGGCAAGGATTGCAAGGAGGCTTTGGCAATCAAAGCACTGCAAGCAATGGTTAACAAGGTTGAACAGTTTGACGGAAAGGACAGATCTAAGTATTTGAGGTGTTATATGCAAAAAATGGAATTGAATCGAGACTCTGAAAGGGATACGATTTTATTATTTGAACTTGCTACGATAACGGAGATAAGAAAACATGTGAAATCAGTTACAGAGCAAGTTCAAAGCTCTTGAGAGAGATTCTTTCATACGTTGTCGTACTGTAATTGCTTACAGTATGTAAAATCCACTCAAAATGCCTAATATGTTTATAGATTTAGATATGTGTTAGAATGGTTAGTAAGTTAAATTAAAAATGGTTGATAAAAGAAACTTTATTTTATTTTATTTTACTTATTTTAGTTATGGTATTTTAAAATTATAAGATCTAAATGTTTAGTATGAAACCTTGAGAGAAGGTTGGGACTTAAGGATGAAAATTCAAGCTAGTAAGAGGCTAATTGGGAGGGATGAAATCAAGCCATGGTCGGATGAAGGCAAGGAATAGGGAACTTCATCCCTATTGGTCGAATACCATGCCCAATGGGCTTTGAGGAGGCTGCCCGCGACCTTAACAAGGGTTTTCGGCGACTTCATAAAGGAGATTTGCAATTTTAGAGGTAGGGTTGTAAATTTTAGGGTTTTGGGTATAGTTTGAGAGGAAATTTTAGGCGATTTGGAGTCAGGGTGAAGAAGTTATACTTGTTCAAAGTTAAAGAGTGGATTTCATACATACTGTCACTCTTTTGGGATTTCGCGGAGTTGTACGGAGGCTTTTGGAGATCGGACGGTGCGGTTGGAATGATGATTTTAAGATCTACGTCTGTTATGAAGGAATTCTTAAGTTTTGAGTTTAGACGAAGGGGATATGAAGAGTTGAAGACAGTGCATCCAATTCCAAGGCAGTAAGTAGACCATTTTGTTGATGGTGATGGGGTTTGCCATATCTTAAGTTTTTGGACGAATTTTTGTCTAAAATTTCCAAGAAGGTGTATTATTGTGCTAAGAAGCTATACATCAAAGTTTCATAGCATTTGGACTCTTAGATTGTGAGATATGAAGAATTTAGTACATGGGTGTTTGTAAACAAGGGTTTAAAGCTACTGCTAGGGTTTTGGCGATATCTAAAGATCGATAATGAATCGACGGTTGAAATTTGTGGTGGTAGTTGTGAAGAATATATCAGTACTTCATGTAAATTTGGAGTAGTTTTGGATGGTTGGATTAAAAGTTATGGGTTATTGAAGTTCGGAAAAAATTCCCTTCCTACGGGAGAATGAGGGTTTAGAGTATTTTGTTATGTTTTGAGTGGTTTGAGGAAATTAGGCTTGTGTATTGGGTGTAATAGCCCTATGGAGATCTCTCTTATATAAAATTGGGGGTTTTTATTATACTTGAATCTTGCTTGAGTAATTAGTGGCAGCCAGAAGCCCAGCGCTTTCTTGAGGCAGATTCTCTCTACCCCGACAACATTGAGAGATGAATATTTCTTTAAAGACTCTGATTGAGTGACTAAAAAATCATTTTTGAAATAGATTGAGAACCCTAGTAAGAAATTGCAAGCTATTGAATTATTAAGGGAGTTTGAGAGACAATATTCTCGGTTAATATTGGAACCAAATAAGGTTGAATTATTTCTTCAATCAGTAGATGGAGAATTATAAGAAAGATTGGAGATTTATCTTGAAGATAAAGAAGAGGATGAAAAATTGACAACAAACTCAAAGAAAGTCGTGGATGCAGTAGGGTAGCTAGCAAAAAAACAAAGGAGAAAAGACAGGGCTAGTATTCAAAAAATAGTGTAGGTACCTAAAATTCAAGTGCCCACTTCACGGTTGACGATACCTATTGTTCAACCTTCAACAACTACATCAAAGAAAGAAGATATGGAGATTGAAGAACTTATATGCGGTGTCGTATTACATGTTGTCTTGTTTGAGAATGCACCAGGCACCTGACTATAGAAGATAGAGTTGTATTTGTAAATAATCAAAAATCCTAATAGATTTCACCTATATATGAAGAATATAATTCAAAGTTTAATTCAAAATTATTTAAAAATACTTTTTTAGTAACATCAATTATACATATATCCCAATTTTCTTGTTTCTTTTATAATTAAGTAATTTTTTTATTTTTATTTGTAAGTCCTAATGCTAATTAGTGAGCTTTGACACGGTATAACCTTTAATCCAACTCTCTACTTAGAGTGAAATTTTTCATACAAATGCTTATATAAGCCTTTTACATGCTCAAAAAAATTTAGCTCAACTCAACTTACAGATTTGAAGAAAATGCCCAAAAACTGTCAAGGACAATAACTGGATGAAGTCAAATAAACAAGTGAGACCTCTTTCAAAGAAATAAATATAAAGAAGTATATATATTAAAAAGAAATTGGAATGGCTAATGCCAAAAGACAAGAAAACTAGAGACCCTTGAACTAGACTGGAAACAAGAAAGGAGTTGACAAGAAAGTGGAAGTTTTAGTAGTAAAAGTTTTCTAAAGATATTGGAATTGTCCTGCTTTTACCTTCTTTATCTAGCCCTAAAGCACATTGTCCCGTCTCTTTCCAAGTAATTATGTATATGTCCATGACATTGCCCTTTAAAGGACGAGTTCCACGAGGAGCGGTGATTACATGTGTAGAAAGTCTAAGATGCGGCGAATAGTATTTGCCACATATTCTCATCTTTGTTCTCTTTGAAGGTAATTGATGGGTCCTCTCAGCCATCGATAATGTCCCATTCCGGGGCGAGAAGACCACCCTGTTATTTGATCATTCTTGTGACCTTCATAACTTCCTTCAAATGTCACATCTGGAATACCGTCAGGAGTTATTCCTATTTCCAATAAAATCACCAAACATCGAGAATCTCTTCCAAGGTTGTGATACCAAACACGTTGTATCTCGCCATCTATTCGAGGAAGAACATGTTGTTCTTGAAGATCTTCATCTGGGTTGCGTCGTCTTGAGGGTTGTGACAGTCGCAATGTCTTGTCCAGTAGGTCAGCAAATGAAGGCTCTTGAGTCAAATCCGCTGGCTGTTAATTCTCCATCTCCTTAGCGTCACAAAATACAAAAAAGCTACAAACAAGGATAGAAAGTTGAATGTTATCTTGCCTACATATTGTTTCTTTTATAAAAAAAGTCTTCATCTTGATTTCGATGGATGTTGTTGATGAAAGGTCTCCACCTTCCTCGCTGCATTTGCCAGATTTTTTGCTGGTTCCCATGTGCGCTCACTAATATCGTATCCGTGCCAGTGAACAAGATATTCTAACCTATTTCGGCGCCGCCTTAAATCTAAGACTTCTTCCACTTCAAATTCGTCATTATTGTTCACTTCTATAGGAGGAGGTGGCACTTGTCTTCTTCTTGGTATGTTCATTGTCTTATATGGTTCAAAAAGAGACACGTGGAATACAGGGTGGATCTTCATAGACTCTAGTAGGTGTAATCGATATGCAACTAGATTAAGTTGTTCAGAAATACAAAAAGGTCCAAGCTTACGATAGTCCAATTTGTCACAAGGTCGCGTAGTCTTGATATTGCGACGAAGTAGCCATACCTTGTCGCCTATGTTGAGTTGTGGTTGTTCCTTTCAATACGCATCAGCGTTTATCTTTTGTCGTTCTTGAGCTTTCTTTAATTGTGCCTTTATTGTTGTATGTAGTTCTGACAAATGATTTATCAAGTCTTCCGCCGTAGGATTGTCAACTTTTGAATAGTCAAAAATATCAAGTCGTGGATGGTAACCATAATTGGCAAAGAAAGGTGTTTGTTGTGTAGAAGAATGTACCATATTATTATAAGCAAACTCTGCCAATGGTAAAAGAGTTGTCCAATCATCTTGTTGGTAGTTGATGATACATCTCAAATACTGTTCCAAGACTTGATTTACGCGCTCCGTTTGTCCATCAGTTTGGGGATGGAAAGCTGAAGATAGCTTTATATCCACCTTTAGAATCTTGAAAAGTGTTCTCCAAAATCTCGATACAAACTGAGTTCCCCTATCCGATATAATATCCTTAGATAATCCATGATAGCAATAGACATTGTCAAGGAAAAGCTTAGCTGTTTCTTTGCCTGTGATAGATTTTATACATGGTATAAAATGTGCCATCTTAGTGAAACGATCTACTATCACGAATATAGAGTCATAAGAACCTGAGTTTGGAAGATCCGTGATAAAATCCATAGACACATAAGACCATGGTTGTTCTAGAATGGGTAATGGCTGAAGAAGTCCGTAGGGTCGGTGGCGAGGAGTTTTTGATCTTGAACAAACATCACATGTTTTTACAAAATCTTTGATTCCCTTCCACATTTGAAGCCACCAAAAATCTCTAGATATCAACTCTAGAGTCTTATTGTACCCAAAATGTCCTGCTGCTGGGAAGTCATGACGAGCTTGAAGAACACGTAATCGTGCTTCACCTTCTGGAATATATAAGCGCCCTTTGAAATAGAGTAGATTTTTCTTGAACTCAAACTTTGAAATATCATGAGACTTAGAAGAATTATTCTTAATTTCATGAATAAGAGGATCTGAGGACATACTTAACTGAACTTGCTTGAAAAAAGTTGAATCAATAGTTAATGTTGATTTCGTTGCCCGAAGATAAAATTGCTCCGGCTTCAAGAGAGTCGTTCTTTGTTGATCAAAAGCTGCATCTCCTTCTTTTGGTGCAAGATAAGCACGTCTAGAAAGTACATCGGACAGACCTTGTTGTTTTCCTGGCCGATATGTAATAATGAACTCGAATCTTGATAGAGACATGCTCCAATGAGCTTGATGACGATTCAACATGCGTGTTGACATGAAATACTCGAGGTTCTTGTGATCCATATACACGGTGACTGGACTAGAAGCGCCTTTTAGATAATGACGCCATTCTTGAAAAGAATCCACAATTGCGAAAAGTTCTTTATCGTGGATTTCGTAGTTGATCTCTACTGCCAAAAATTTCCTAGAATAGAAAGCTATTAGATGGAGTTTGTCATCTGTTCCCATTTGTGACAATACTGCGCCCAAAGCAAAGTCAGATGCGTCTGTTTCCATAAAGAATGCCTTGAAAAAATCAACGCGACACAAGATTGGTGCAGAAGTAAAAACTATCTTCAAAGCTTCAAATGATACTTCTGCTTCTTTACTCCACTCGAGCTTGTCCTTACAAGTCACACGTGTAAGTGGGGCTGCAACTTGAGAGAAGTTCTTGATGAAGATTTGATAGTAATTGGCAAATCCTAAAAAATATTGTACATCCTTTACTATTTTTGGAATCTTCCAATCCATGATTGTTTGGACTTTCTTAGGATCCATCATGAGGCCATCATTCGAGATGATATATCCTAAGAAGTCAACTTGAGTAGTGTGAAATACACACTTTTCTATCTTGGCATACAATCCTATTTCTCTGAGTTTTTGTAAGACATGACGAACATGTATTTCGTGCTCTTCTACATTCTTAGAGTAGATTAAAATGTTGTCTAGGTAGCAGACAACAAAATCATCTAAGAATTCATGAAAAACATCGTTCATGAGATGTTGGAAAACAGCTGGTGCATTTGTGAATCCAAAAGGCATAACATTATATTCGAAATGTCCATACCTTGTTCAAATGCAGTTTTCCATTCATCTCCTTCTTTAATACGAACCAAGTTGTATGCTCCTCGTAGATCTATTTTTGTATAGATCTTAGCTTGATTTAGTTGATCAAGAAGTCCAGAGATTAAAAGTAGTGGATACCTGTTCTTGATAGTGATCTTGTTAAGTCCCCGATAATCCACACACATTCGTAATGATCTATCTTTTTTCTTCACAAATAGAATTGGAGCTCCTGCAGGAGATTTGGAATGGCGTATGAAGTTCTTGGCCAGATTTTCTTCAATATACTCTTTGAGTTCTGCCAACTCATTTTGTGATAGACTGTAGATTGGTCCAAATGGAGGTTGAGATCCCTCCTTGAGATCAATTGAACAATCATATGAACGATGCTCCGAAAGTATATCGGCATTTTTCTTCTCAAAAACATCTTGGTCGACGGAAGTGTTAATAACGTTTTGAGAAAAATGAAGTCTACGAGAATTCCAATCTATCTTAGGATTATATTTTTCTAACCATGATAGACCTAAAAT
>JAWRVF010001852.1:0-38613 GCA_036785485.1 Physcomitrellopsis africana | reverse complement strand
TTTGAGCATAAGAGTGCTTGTGAGCACTTGGAGATGTGTCCAAGTGGGAGTAATGGTGGATTTGTGGACACATCTTTAAATTCAGCAAAGAAAGAAGAAGATGAAGCCATTGAGGATGGTGATGAAGGTGAAGAGCCAAAGAAGGTGGAGAAGAAGGTCCCTAGTATAGTTAAGACCAACAATGAAGGAAATGAAGATGTTGAAGATGAGGATGATGATGAGGAGTACCAACCTTTGAATGAGAAGAAACAAGGCTTAAGACAAAAGGGAGTTGGAAGAATGCATGGAGGTGAATCTTCTTCAAATGAAAGGAGATATCCTATGAGAGAAAGAAGACCACTTGGTGAATGGCGGAAGAACCACATCTTTCCTCAAGTAAGTGAAGAAGATGTTAAAGAACTAGAAGTTAGAAGCCACAACACTTAGCATCAGCAAGGTTGCACAGAAAGAGAAGTGCGGAATGAGATAGCTCTCACTTCCAACACCCTTTACTTATAAGTGGAGTTCACATCCAAAGTACATAGCCTTCATCTACATTCATCTAAAAGCCAGCCGCCTAACGAGACTCTAAATCCAGCCGCCTGTCAAGACCTTAAACCTAACCGCCTGTCGAGACCCTAGCCGCCACTTAATCCCTAGTTGACTTTTGACTGTTAGAAACTTACTATGGTTAAATTCCAAGTAACTCTTTCTTTAACTTTAACACTCCCACTTTTCTAATTGTCAAAAGGCTTTTAAGCCTAATGCCTTTATCAACTCATGGTGTCTATCCTTCACTAATGCCTTTGTAAGCACATCAGCAAGCATCTCTTTTGTAGTACAATACTTCATACCTATTATACCATCTTCAATCTTCTCTCGTATGAAATGATGTTGAATATCAATGTGCTTCGTTCTTGAATGGTGCTTTGGATTCTTGGCAAATGCAAGACATCCTTGATTGTCACACATTATTGGAGTTGCTTTTGTTTGCACTAATCCAATGTCTTCTAAGAGTTGCCTTATCCAATAAGCCTCCATTGCACAATGACTTGCTGCCATGTACTCAGCCTCCATGGTTGATCTTGCAATGGTAGGTTGTCTCTTGCAATTCCATGAAATGACTCCCACTCCAATAAAGAACACATATCCCGTTGTAGATCTTCTATCATTTACATCTCCAACCCAATCCGCATCGCAATAACCTTGCAAATCAATGTTGTTACCACCAAGGCATAATTTGAAGTCTTTAGTACCTTTTAAGTACCTCAATATCCTCTTTACTGTTGCCCAATGCAAAGGTCCAGCCTTAGACATGTGTTGGCTCACAACACTCACCGCATATGCAAGATCCACTCTTGTGGCCACCATTGCATACATAAGTGAGCCAACTGCTGCCTTGTATGGAATACTTTGCATCTCACCTTCAACTTGAGCAAACTCCTCATCCGTGAGCTTCATCAACTTCAAATTTACCTTCAAAGGTGTTCCAATGGGCTTACACTCCTCCATGTTGAATCGTTTCAACACTTCTTCAATGTACTTGCTTTGACTCATTGTAATGGTCTTGTTTTCACGATCTCTTATGAACTCCACTCCTAAGCAATAGTGAAGTTCTCCCAAATCACTCATTTCAAATTCTTTTTCTAATATGGCCTTCATCCAATTCAACTTTTTCACATTGTTAGCCAAGATGATTAAATCATCAACGTAAAGGATTACAATCAATAGGAACTCTTGAGATTGCATCACATACATGAAATGATCTGCCTCACTCCTTACAAACCCTTCATTCACAAAGAATGTATCAATCCGTTGGTACCATGCCCTTGGTGATTGCTTGAGTCCATACAATGATTTCTTCAACTTACAAACAAGATGTTGTTTGCCTTCTTCAACATATCCTTGAGGTTGATCTATATAGATGTCTTCTTCCAACTCTCCATTCAAGAAAGCCGTCTTCACATCCATTTGATGTATCTCCAAGTCCATTGCTGCCCCAATTGCCACAATGGTTCTGATAGTGGTGAATTTAGCCACGGGAGCATATGTCTCATTGAAATCAACACCAGCAACTTGAGAATATCCTTTGGCAACTAATCTTGCCTTATATCTCACAACATTGCCCATTGCATCCCTCTTGGTTCTAAATACCCACTTACAACCAATAGAAGATCGATTTGGTGGAAGTTGAGTCAATTCCCATGTTCTATTGTCCATGAGAGATTTGTATTCTTCTTCCATAGCCTTCTCCCACTTCATAGCATCAGTGGACTTCATTGCATCACATAAAGACAATGGATCAGCAAAGAGTGCAACATTGGCATGTTCTTCACTTACTTGAGGAAAAATATGGTTCTTCCACCATTCACCAAGTGGTCTTCTTTCCCTCATAGGATATCTCCTTTCATTTGAAGAAGATTCACCTTCATGTACTCCAACCACTCTTCCAAGCTTCTTCTTTCTTAAACTTTGTCTTTTCTCACTCAAAGGTTGATACTCCTCATCATCATCATCTTCAACATCTTCATTTCCTTCACTGCTGGTCTTAGGAATCAAAGAGACTTTCTTCTCCATCTTCTTTAGCTCTTCACCTTCATTCATGTCTCCACTATCTTCATTGTCTTTATCTTCTTCTTCTTTCTTTGCTAGATTTAAAGATGTGTCCACAAACACACCATTACTCCCACTTGGACACATTTCCAAGTGCTCATAAGCACTCTTATGCTCAATAAACTCAACATCACGACTTTTGATGATCTTCTTGGTATCTAAACACATTAGCCTATATGCCTTCGTACCTTCACAATATCCAACAATTACACATTTTGTACCTTTTGCCTCAAGCTTGGACCTCATACAATCTGGTATCTTTGCATAAGCAATGCATTCAAATGTCCTCATGTGTGAAACACAAGATTTCTTCCCACTCCAAGCTTCTTGTGGAGTCATTGATGTGAGTGCACTTGTAGGGCACCTATTCCTTGTGTATACTGCATTCACCACAGCTTCCGCCCAAAATTCATATCCAAGATTTTGAGCATGAAGCATACTCCTTGCCATCTCCACAATGGTGCAATTTGCTCTTTCAGCAACTCCATTTTGTTGGGGAGTGTAAGGAGTAGACATTTGTCTTACAATACCTTGAATCTTCAAGTACTCATCAAAATGTTTTGACAAATACTCACCACCATTGTCTGTGCGTAATACCTTGATCTTGCATTCACATTGCTTTTCCACATGTGCCTTAAACTCCTTAAATCTTGAGAAACACTCACTCTTGGCTTTAAGGATAAAAATCCACACCTTTCTTGAAAAATCATCAATAAATGTGATAAAGTACCTTGCTCCTCCAATTGATGGTGTCTTCATAGGTCCACAAACATCTGAATGCACAATCTCCAACAACTTACTTGCTCGTGTTGCTACTCCACTTGGAAATGAGGCCCTTTGTTGCTTGCCTTGAATACAACCTTCACAAGCTGGAGTCGTGGCATTGTTGTATGATTGACCAAGATCTAAGCCAACTACCATAGATTTGAGCTCCTTCATGCTTTTGGCATTCAAATGACCAAGGCGTCGATGCCAAATTCCAAACTTGTCTTCATCTTTTGGAAATTCAGCAAATGCTGCTACTTCAACTCCATTCACCTTCTTACAATTGAGAATGTAAAGGTTGCCATCTCTAAAGCCCTTTAAAACATTATCTCCATCCAATGTTTTCACAAAACATCTATTCATATCAAATTGAACCTTACAACCACTTGACACAAGTTTGCTCACCAAAAGAAGATTCTTCTTCATCTTTGGCACATGTAGGACTTCTTTCAATCTGATCCTCTTGGTTTCATTCTTCACAACAATCTCCACCACAATGGAGCCAATTCCAACAGCTTATACCATGCCATTGTCTCCTAACCAAACATTTGTTACTGGAATTTCTTCATAAGTGTTAAAAGAACACTTGTATGGAGTCATGTGCTTGGTAGCACCTGAATCAATAATCCACTTAGACATGGCAGCCATAGAAGTGCTTTCACTTGCCATGAATGCAAAGTCATCTCCTCCAAATTCATCATGTGCATTGTTAGCATTCTCTGTGTCTCCTTTCTTTGCCTTGTAGCAATTTCTTGCAAAATGATCTGATTTTCCGCAAATGAAGCAAGTTTTCACGTTACTCCTTCCATTGTCACGTTGGTTTGAATAGGTACCTTTACCTTGTCTTGAGAAGAGAGCCGAGTCTTCACTTTGATGCTCCTTTTCTTTCCTTTTGGTCACTTCATGTGCAAGTCTTGCCGTCACATAGTCCATTGTAAGCTCCTTCAACTTGATGGACTCCAATGCTACTATAAGATAGTTATAAGACTCCGGAAGGCTCATGAGCAAGGTCATGACAATATCACCATCTTCTAAAGGTTTGTCAACAATAGCTAGTTGATTTGCAAGAGCCTTTACCTTGTTGACGTGAGCCATAAGGTCTTCACCTTCTTCCATCTTGCAAGTGAAGAATTTCCTCCTTGTAAAAAGGATGTTGGACAAGTTCTTGCTCTCATAAATGTTGCAAAGAGTCTTCCATGCTTCCGCTGGTCCTTTGCAATGGATAATGTGTGAAAAGTTGGCTTCATCCACATTTGTGGCAATCATGCCAAAAGCATTCTTTTCACGTCTTTTAAAGTCCTTCTTCTCCTTAATACTTGCATCTATGCATGGAGGGTCTTCACTTTCATCTACAATGTCCCAAAGGTCCAAAGATGCCAACAAAAGCTCCATTTTTATCTTCCAGTGATAGAAATTGTCACCTCTAAACTTCTCAATCACTCTCAAACCTTCACCCTCACTAGAAGCCATTTCTAAGAAGTAGTGTATCAAAGAATATTGAGAAAAGAAGTTCCTATGTGATCTAAAATCACAAATTTGCACTAGCAGAAACTCAGAATATCCTCTTGTGAACAAAAGAGTGATTTCTCACTCAAAGCACTCTTAAGTGATCTTCTAAAGCTTCTAATCAGTATATGCACTCTTATGAACCTCTCAATCAAGTTCTTTCATTCTTTCAACTCACTATTTAATGAAATGCAGAAGGTTAATGAAACAGTTTCAATAACACATAAAGACACTATCAAGGTCTTTCACAATGGTCTTAAACTCACTATCAAGGAGATAAGAACCCACAAAGCAATGTTAGAGATCTCTAAGCTTACAAATCAGAACCTCCTCTTGTCATAACATAAGCTAAGATCATACAAACTCTAACATTAGCAAACACCATAAGACCTATTCCGCACAACAACAAAGACTTCATAAAACTTCTAAAACTCACAAGCAAATGTGAGTGGGCCCATAACCTGTTAAAGAACTAGAAGTTAGAAGCCACAACACTTAGCATCAGCAAGGTTGCACACAAAGAGAAGTGCGGAATGAGATAGCTCTCACTTCCAACACCCTTTACTTATAAGTGGAGTTTACATCCAATATGCATAGGCTTCATCTACATTCATCTAAAGCCAGCCGCCACTCGAGACCCTAAACCTAGCCGCCTATCGAGACCCTAAATCCAGCCGCTTGTCAAGACCTTAAATCTAATCGCCTGTCGAGACCCTAGCGGCCACTTAATCCCTAGTTGACATTTGACTATTAGAAACTTACTATGGATAAACTCTATATTGAAATAATCCAAGTAACTCTTTCTTGAACTTTAACAATACTCCTATTGTAATCTTTTGTCTTCTTTCAAATTCATAACAACAATTGACAATGTTATACCATTTCTATAGATTGCATACACCTGCTTCTTTCTCCAATCACTGGAAATAGTTCCTCACCTACAACGTCTCTCGAAACAAATTGTTACTCCAATATCTTCTATCGCTGAACTTTCACAGTCAATACGGCATAACACTCACATCCACAATCAAATTTCATTGACATAGCCAGTCTTCAACCTCCAATTCACCGCAAAGAACTTCACGTAACAAACAATCATAATTTCTTATTCATCCACATATATATAAATTTTTTATTTTATTATTGTACTTCATCATTGACATGGTATAACCCTTTGGAATTGAATCCGGATCCTCCACTACAGTCTAACAAAAGAAAAAAGACAGAGGTAGTACCAAGCTTATCCCGGCTCAGGACTATCATAGTTTAGTCCCGACTTCCCAGTACCAAATCAATTTATACTTGCCCCGTCTATGTTAACTGCTTTACAACCAATGATAACTACTTTTCTTCACTTCCTCATCCATTCTGTCTTCTAAACTGGCCATTCATCGGCTTCCTACCTATTCTTAATCCTACAAACTATATATTGTAAATCCTAAAATTCCTATTCATTCTACATAGCCCCACTCTTAATTGTGCAATGCCCTCGCAAATACAAAAATTGGTAAAAATATTTGTTATAAAGTTGGCTCTTGAAATTGGGATGCTCCTGAATGCGATCTTTATCATTCGTCCAATTTTTCTTTTTCTCTGCTAACTTCCGCTCTACTATCAGCTTGGATTTCGTCTTTGCCCTAATTAGGTGACCTTGTTCCACAATTTGGCGACTTTTCTCCATTATTGCCTTTCGGCTCGACTCGAATTATTGTCTTAAATTTTCTTCCAACTGACCTACTATAAGCTGCAATTGGGAAATTTGATCCAATATTACTTCCATGAGGTTTCTTTCCCTCCAGTATTCCAATGTTCAAAACTAGAGCCTCAATCACCCTTTCAATTACTGCATGAATTGAAGCTCGCCTTGGTGTCGTCTCCAGGATCGAGGCTATCCTGGATCTACTTGATTTTCTAATTTCGTGCACCACTACCCCTGGCCCAACTAGTAAACTCCGCATACCCTGTTGCGGCATTGGAGAAGGTACACTCTTTTCCCCTGCTGGTTGACTTAACATATGTACAATATCGGAGTGCACATAGTTAGAGCATAACAAAGAAGCGAATTTACTTCTTTTCCACTTGGCTCCTATTTCTGCATGGATATGGGTTGCTACAAAGACTGCCCAATTAAAGACCATGCCTTCAAGTGTTCCAATTGCAGCAAACAACAAGCGCTTGGGCATGTACGTGGTATGTCGGTTCAAACCTAGCCGCTTTTGAATGAATCGTATCCACTCCGCAAGTTCTGGAGTAAGTACTTCCGCCACTTTCCAGCCTTGATTCTTCTCAAAGGACGTCATGTCACCTTTCAAATAACTTTCCGGTCTGAAGTCACTCGATACTTCGACTCCTACCGCTAATTCACCAATTGATAAATATAATACCTTCTGTAAGATATTCTCATCAATCCCAATTATTCTCCTTTTTATTACACTAGAACCATCCTCTGGGTCGTAATTTTCTATATACTCTGCCACTAGTTCTACATCAATTGGAGGCAAATTATCCGATCCTCGCAAAAATACATACATCTATGCATTTCTAAAATCTCTTTGTCTTTGTGGAGACCAACAAATTTCCAACTTCATTGGCTCCATGTTGGTGACTACCACAAGGGACGACGATTGCAAATTACTCTTATTTTGCACGTTTCGGACATTCTCCTCTCTGTCTGCAGCTCTCTTCAATCTTTCCATCGACATTGTATAGTGTTGACTACATACTCCTTACTCAGACTAATCGTTACTTTCTGATAGCCGAACACTCTATACTTCAATAAGCATATACTCAAACAACTAAGCTCAAAACAGAATGCTAACAAAAATTCTCACTAAGTGCCCCGCTCCTAATCTTTTACTCAGGATCTAAAGCAACAATCCTTAAATCAATGTACCAGATCATCACTTCCAATTTGCCTAATTAGGCCGTATTAGGATCCAAAATTGACCATCAGCCGTCTTTTCTAACCATCATGCACCTTCAATAAAGATAAGCTATTATGAACAGGTACACCCTCTTCCCTCCAGTTTTGAAAATCCGTCTCGGGTTTACATAAAATAAAGACGTAAAAGATTGTTGTTAATTTGGGTGGTAAATTGAGAATCTATAAAATCTTATAATTAAATGGCACCATTAGGAAAGGCTTCAATTATTTGATAGGGTCCATGCGAATGGACTTGGAATTTCCCCAGAAAATGGTGAAAGCAACTATCATAAAGAAGCACTAGATCATTGGACATAAAAGATTTAAGACATAGTTTACTACCATAATAACTCTTACAACGGTGCTGTGTAGCTTCCATAGTGAAAAGGGCCATAGTTCTAACTTCATCCAATTTATCCAATTATGCTAACCGATGTTGGATGGATTCCTTGTGACCAAGACGTTCATCCAATGCAATTCATAAACTCGAAACTTCCAATTCAATTGGTAATATTGCCTCTTGCCCGTACACCAATTGGAATGGGGTGGAACTGGTAGTCACTTTATACGCAGTACGATATGTCCACAAGGATGCAAATAATTTTGTATCCCAGTCCGTTCCCACACTAGACAGTGTTTTAATTAAAATTTTATACAAAATACTGTTGGTCTTTTCAGTCTGCCCATTGGCCCGAGGATGATATGAGGTTGTCTTTCGATACTTGATGTCATATTTATCTGTCAAAGCTGCAATTGTAGAATTAATAAAATGGGTTCCACGATCACTAACCAATTCTTTGGGACACTCAAATCGAGTGATAATGTTCTCATATAAAAACATGGCTACGGTATTGGCATTATCAGTTTTTGTTGCCATCGCCTCTGCCCATTTTGTCACGTAATCCATTGCTACCACAATATATCTTTTTTTCCCATTATGTGAGGCTAGTGCAATTGGTCCTACAAAATCAATATCCCATTTCTCAAACGATGCTTGTCCTAAAATTGATACCAACGACATGGCAGAAATTCTTGTAGGTCAACCAATACGCTGTCGTACTGTAATTGCTTACAATATGTAAAATCCACTCAAAAAGTATAATATATTTATAGATTTAAATATGTATTAGAATGATTAATAAAGTAAATTAAAGGGGGTTGGTGTAAGAAACTTTATTTTAGATTTTACTTAGTTTGGTTATGGCTTTTAAATTATATAGAGCCTAAATATTTAGTATAAAGCCTTGAGAGGCAATTGGAGTCCAAAGAAGAAGAATTAAACTACTAAAAGGCCTATTTGGAAGGATGAAGACAAAGTGAAGATGAATGAAAACAAGGGGTGAAGTTCTTCATTCCTATTGGTTGAATACCATGCCTAATGGGCTTTGAGGAGGCTACCCGCAACAAGAAGAAGGGTTTTGGCGACTTCAAGAGGACCATTCGGAAAATCAAAGACTAGGGTTAGAAAGATTGTTTTTTGGACTACAATTTTGGTATAAAAATTAAGGGATTTGGAGTTTTTATGAGGGAGAAGTAGGCGCTTGAAGTTAAGGTGTGCAATTTGTACCTACTATCACTCTTTTGAAGATTGGAGAAGTTTTATGAGAGCTTTTGGAGATCGGGAGGTGCGGCTAGAGAGGTGATTTCAAGTTCTACACCTGATGTAAAAGAATTTTTATAATAGGAGTTCAAAAGAAGGAGATATTGGGAGTCAAAGACAGCAGATTGAATTCCAAGGCAGTAAGTGGGTTGTTTTATTCATAGTGATGGATTTTGCCATATCTTGAGTTTCTAGACGAATTCTTGTCTAAAACTTTCTTAGAAAGTAAATCTTTGCGCTAAAAAGCTATGCATCAAAGTTTTATAGCATTTGAACATTGCATTTGTGAGATATGAAGAATTTAGTACACGGGTGTTTGTAAACAAGGGTTTAAAGCTATTGTTAGGGTTTTTACGATATCTAAAGATCAATAAAGAATCAACAATTGAAATTTGTTGTGCTAGTTGTTAAAAGCACATCTGTACTTCATGTGACATTTGAATGGATTTGAATAGTTAGATTAAGAGTTATAGGTAAATGAAGTAGATGGGCTCTAAATCCCTCAACTTTAGAATTAGCTCTAATTTATCCCTAAATACACTGCAACTTTGGTACATACTTATTTGATTTTGATGCACTTGCCACAAATGCATCACGACATCCACCCCTTCTAAACTTGCGCATCCTCCAATATGTGCCACCCTATTTTTTTTCATTCTCAATTGCTTCCAATTCTTCTTCTTCTTCTCAATCTTTTTCTAATAGCGATTCTTGATCTAATTTTTGAGTTTCTAATTCTTGGATATCTTTAGTATAAATTTGCCCATGTCTTTTCTTAAATATTTTAATCCGTCTTTTTGTAATTTTGGACCTCAATGGTGTCCCATCTACTTCTTTTAAAGGATAGATTGCATTATCAAATACCTCAGTTACCACATATGGTCCAAACCATCTTTTGGAAAACTTTCTTAAGGCACTATGTTGATAATCTAATGTATTATCAAATACAAGTACCCAATCACTAGTTTAAATAGGATTTGGTCTTAACCTGTGTGTTTTATCAAACCTGATCTTATTGTGTAACCTTGCATCCTTCAATTTCTCAATAGCCCTAAAGAATGGGTAGGAATTTTAGGATTTATAATACATAGTTTGTAGGATTAAAAATAGGCAGAAAGCCGATGAATGGCCAATTTAGAAGGCAGAATAGATGAGGAAGTTAAGAAAAGTAATTATCATTGGTTGTGAAGCAGTTAACATAGACGGGGCAAGTATAAATTGATTCGATACGGGGGAATCGGGGCTAGACTATGATAGTCCTGAGCCGGGATAAGCTTGGTGCTACCTCTCTCTCTTTTCTTTTGTTAGACTGTAGTGGAAGATCCAGATTCTATTCCAAAGGGTCATACCATGTCAATGATGAAGTACAATAATAAAACAAAAAATTTATATATATGTGGATGAGTAAGAAATTATGATTGTTTGTTACGTGAAGTTCTTTGCGGTGAATTGGAGGTTGAAGATCGGCTATGTCAATGAAGTTTGGTTGTAGATGTGAGTGTCATGCCGTATTGACTGTGAGAGTTGAGTAGTGGAAAATATTGGAGTAACAATTTGTTTCGAGAGACATTATAGGTGAGGAATTATTTCCAGTGATTGGAGAAAGATGTGGGTGTATACAATCTATGGAAATGGTATAACATTGTCAATTGTTGTTATAAATTTGGAAGAAGACAAAAGATTACAGTAGGAGTATTGGTGTAGGATTGTATCACGAAGTATCTTTAGTTGCGGAATAGCAGAACCAATAGAGTAGACGGTAATATTTTAGAGAAAAGCATATACATGTGCATTGGACTCTAATGTTCAGTAGGTAGTTAGTTATGTGACCCTAACAGTTTAACTCAATGCTGATAGTCTCTCCCTGTGTTCGAATCCCCTTTTACAGATTTACTCTGGATAGTATTGGTAGAATAAGTGAGACAAACGAAAACAACATTTGGGCACCGCTCTCAGGGATTGACAATAGTATTGAGTGTTAGGAATTAACTGCCGAATGAGTAGTTAAATTAGTGATGTAAAGCAATGTCAATAATAGATGATGAAAGATTATGGTTAATAAGAATGAGAACATTGCTCAGAAAAAAATACGTCAATAGAAAGGAAGACAAGAGAGAGTAGAAGTAAGAAATTTGTTGCGGGACAAGCAAGAACGGAAGCTAAAAAAGAAGCGTCGACAAAGTTATATTAAACCATGGTTGCATGTCTGTAGACACATCCGAGCATACCAAGAACATGAAAGATCTTTAATATTTCAGACATATATACCGTTAAAAAAATTACCAAAAGCACTCGCGGATAACTCCGCGAGTAGCCTAGTGTATCTCTTGAGCCCATTAATGGAAAGAAAATGGAGCACAGAAGAATTGGATTCAAAATAAACATGTCATCATTTGAGAAGAATCAAAGGTGGAAAGTGGAGGAGGCACTTATACTAGAGCTTGTGGAGTGGATGTGGTTCATTCAACAGCGGTTAGGCTTCAATCGCCATACCACATACATGTCCAAATGCTTATTGTTTGCTACAATCGGAATACTTGAAGGCATGGTGTTTAATTGAGCAGCCTTTGTAGCAACTCGTATTTATGCAGAGATGGGAGCCAAGTGGAAAACAAGTTATGTTTGCTACTTTACTATGCTTCAACTATATGCATTCTCTTGTTACGTTTAGTCAACTAGGAGTGAAATAAAATGATGATCTCGTACACTGAATTAAAAATTGTTCATTCAAATTTTGAGTAAAGAAGTTAGAATAAAGCACTTAGTCAAAGTTTTCATTAATATTTTTAAATTGGTTAGTTGAGTGTATCTTTATTGAAGTGTAGAGTTTTCTATTGTAAGAGAGCAACGTTAGTATAAGCAATGAATGCGTAGCAAGCATTACACAATGTTAATGGAAAGGCCAAAGAGAGCTACGGATAGAAAAGAAAATGTCCAAAATATGAGAAGTAAGAAAAACTTGTAATCGCCATGTCTAGTGGCGATCATCAACATCAAACCAATGAAGTTGGAAATCTGTTGGTCCCCACAACAGTTGAGAGATTTTAAAAATACAGAGATGTATGTGTTTTTATGAGGGTCATACAATTTTCCAGCTATTAATATAAAACTAGTGGAAGAATATATAAAAAACTACGACGCGGAGGATGGTTCGAGTGTAATAAAAGAGAGAATAATTGAGATCAATGAGAGTACCTTACAAAAGGTATTACATCTATCAATAGGTAAGCTGGCGATAGGTGTCAAAGTGTCCAGTGACTTCAAACCGGGAAGCTACTTCAAAAAAAATATGTCATCATTTGAGAAGAATCAAGGGTGGAAAGTGGAGGAAGCACTTACACCCAAGCTTATAGAGTAGATGTGGTTTGTTCAAAAGCGGTTAGGCTTTAATCGCCATACGACATACATGTCTAAACACTTATTATTTGCTACGATTAGAACACGTGAAGGCATGGTGTTGAATTGGACAGCCTTTATAGCAACTCGTATCCATACAGAGATAGGAGCCAAGCAAAAAACGGAATAATTCACATCTTTGATATGCTTCAACTATGTATACTCCGTTATTGCATATACATTAAGTCAACTAGTAGTGGAGAAAAATGATGATCTAGTATAGTGGATTAAAGATTGTTGATTCAAATTTCAAGTAAAAGGTTAACAGCACGACACTTAATGGAAGTTTTTGTTAATATTTTGAACTTGGTTAATTGAGTGTATGCTTATTAGAGTGTAGAGTTTTTTGCAATCAGAAAGTAATATTAATACAAACAAGGAATGCGTAGCAAGCATTACATAATGTCAATAGAAAGGTCGAAGAAAGTTGTGGATAGAGAGAAAAATGTCCAAAATATTAGAAGTAAGAATAACTTGCAATCGCCGTCTCTAGTGGGGATCACCAACATAGAGCCAATAAAATTGAAAATCTATTGGTCACGACAAAGGCTAAGAGATTTTAGAAATGAACAGATGTATGTGTTTTAACAAGAATCAAATAATTTGCTACCAATTGATATAGAACTAATGGTAGAATATATAAAAAATTATGACCGGCAGGATGGTTCGAATATAGTAAAGGGGAGAATAATTAGGATCAATGAGAATACCTTACAGAAGGTATTACATCTACCAATAGGTGAGCTTACAATAGGCGTCAAAGTACCCAGTGACTTCAGATCGAGAAGCTATTTCAAAAGAAACATGTCGACATTTGAAAAGAATGAAGGCTGGAAAGTGGCAGAGGCACTTACATTAGAGCTTGTGGAGTGGATGCAGTTTGTTCGAAAGTAGTTAGGCTTCAATTGCCATACCACATACATGTCCAAACGCTTAGTGTTTGCTACAATCAAAACACTTAAAGGCATGGTGTTTAATTGGGCAGCCTTTGTAACAACTTGTATCCATAGAAAGATGGGAGCTAAGCGGAAAATGGATAAATTCGCATCTTTGCTATGCTTCAACTATGTGCACTCTATTATTGCATATACATTAAGTCAATCAGCAGTGGAAAAAAATGATGATTTGGTATATTGGATTAAGGATTGTTGATTTAGATTCTGAGTAAAAGGTTAAGAGCAGGGCACTTAGTCAAAATTTTTGTTAGTATTTTGAACTTGGTTGATTGAATGTATGCTTATTAGAGTGTAGAATTTTCTATAGTCAGAGAGTAATATTAATACCAACAAGGAATGCGTAGCAAGCATTACACCATGTTGATGGAAAGGTCGAAGAGAACTACGGACGGAGAGGAAAATGTCTAAATTATGAAAAGTAAGAATAACTTGCAATCGTCATCTCTATTGGTGATCATTAACATAGAACAAACGAATTTGGAAATCTATTGGTCTCCACAAAGGCAGAGAGATTTTAAAAAAACACAGATGTATGTGATTTTACAAGGGTCAAATAACTTACCACCAATTGATATAAAACTAGTGGTAGAAAATATAAAAAATTATGACCTGAAGGATGGTTCTAGTGTAGTAAAGGGGAGAATAGTTGAGATCAATGAGAGTACCTTACAAAAGGTATTACAGCTATCAATAGGTGAGCTTGTAATAGGCGTCGCAGTATCCAGTGACTTCAGACCGGGAAGCTATTCAAAAAAAGAAATTTCATCATTTGAAAAGAATCAAGGCTAAATAATGGTGAAGGTACTTACAGCACAACTTCTGGAGTGGATTCAGTTTCTTCAAAAGCGGTTAGGCTGCAATCGCCATACCACATACATGTCCAAACGCTTATTTTTTGGTACGATCGGAACCCTTGAAGGCATGGTGTTTAATTGGATAGCCTTTGTAGTAACTCGTATCCGTACAGAGATGGGAGCCAAGTAAAAAAAAGATAAATTCACATCTTTACTATGCTTTAATTATATACACTCCATTATTATATATATGTTAAGTCAACGAGGAGTGGAGAAAAATGATGATCTGGTACACTGGATTAAAAATTGTTGATTCAGATTCCGAGTAAAGAAGTTAGAGCAAGGCACTTAGTCGAAGTTTTTGTTAGTATTCTGAACTTGGTTGATTGAGTGTATGCTTATTGAAGTATAGAATTTTCTGCAGTCAGAGAGTAATGTTAATACAAGCAAGGAATACATAGCAAGCATTACACCATATTGATGGAAAGGTCGAAGAGAGTTGCGAATAAAGAGGAAAATATCCGAAATATGAGAAATAAGAATAACTTGCAATTGCCGTCTTTAGTGGCAATTACCAACATGGAGCCAATAAAGTTGGAAATCTGTTGGTCCCCACAAAAGCAAACATATTTTTAAAATGCACAGATGTATGTATTTTTATGCGGAACAGATAATTTGCCACCAATTGATATAGAACTAGTAGTAGAATATATAAAAAATTATGATCCAAAGGATGATTTGAATGTAATAAAGAAAAGAATAATTGAAATCAATGAGAGTATCTTATAGAAGGTATTACATTCACCAATAGGTAGGCTTACAATAGGCATCAAAGTGTCCAGTGACTTCAGACCGCAAAGCTACTTCAAAAAAAATATGTCATCATTTGAGAAAAATCAAGGTTGGAAAATAGAGGAGGTACTTACACCAGAGCTTGTGGAGTGGATGCAGTTTGTTTAGCAGTGGTTACGCTTCAATTGCCATACCACATACATATCCAAACGCTTATTGTTTGCTACGATTGGAACACTTGAAGGCATGGTATTTAATTGGGCTACCTCTGTAGCAACTCGTATCTATATAGAGACAGGAGCCAAGCAGAAAATGGATAAATTCACATCTTTGCTATGCTTCAACTATGTATACTCTGTTTTAGCATATACGTTTAGTCAACCAGCAGTAAAAAAAAATGATGATTTAGTACATTGGATTAAGGATTATTGATTCAAATTTCAAATAAAGAAGTTAGATCAAGGCACTTAGTCCAAGTTTTTGTTAGTATTCTGAACTTTGTTGGTTGAGTGTATGCTTATTGGTATTGCGATAAAAAAATAATAATAAAAGTAGAATAACTTACCAAGTAAAAGATATTATTTTGGATAAGTTATTAATGGTCAAAGGTTGACTCTTAGCATATAGAAAGGATATCCTATTAATATAAGATGCGGTCAAAGGAGAAGAATCAAAGCAAAGAGGATAAATTATATATTAGAAAATATCCTAAAGACTAGGTAAGAGTAATTAATGCATGGCATAGGATATCCTCGTGGAACATGAGATATCCTCGAGGTACGAGAGATACCAAAAGGATCTTAGGATCATTGAATATCCTCGTGGCATGAGAGATGCCAAAAAGATCTTAGGATTATTGAATATCCTCGTGGCACGAGAGATGCCAAAGGATCCTAGGAGCATGTGTGTAAAAGTCAAAGGTAGAAGAAGTCCTTTGAGGCAGCAACCACCTCCTATAAGTAATGGATGTTGGAAGAGAGAGTTATCTCATTCCACACTTCTCTTGTATACAACCTTGGTGATCTCTATTTACTTGTGTTTTGCCTCTTGTGTTTCTTCAATAGGTTATGGACCCACACACACTTTATTATGTTATCCAAGTAAGTTGAAGTTATTTTCTTATTGTTGCTTTTGTGTGGAATAGATTTTATGAGATTTTGCTAATGTTAGAATTTTGACATAAGGAGGTTCTGATTTTGACCTTATACATCTCTAACATTATTTTGTAAGTGCTCTACTCCTTGGATAGTGAGTGTAAGACCTTTGAGCAGGACCTTGATAGTATCGTTTGTGTTGGTGAAGTTGTTTTACATACCTTATGTATGTGATGTAAAAGTGACTTGAAAGAATAAAAGAACGTGATTGTAAGGTATATGAGAGTATTCATACTTGTGAGAAGCTATAGAAATTGAGTTGAAAGTGTTTTGAATGAGAAACCATTCTTTTATTTATAAGAGGGCATTCTGAGATTTTACAAGCGTAAAATTGTTTTGATGATTTTGATCACATAGAGACTTCTTTTTTCAATATTTTTTAATATACTACTCCTTAACATGGCTTCTAATGAGGGTGAAGGTTTGAGAGTGATTGAGAAGTTTAGAGGCAACAAATTCTACCATTGGAAGGTCAAAATAGAACTTTTATTGGCATCTTTGGACTTTTGGGACATTGTAGATGAAAGTGAAGACCCTCCAAGCATGGATGCTGATATGAAGGAGCAAAAAGACTTCAAAAGACATGAAAAGAAGGCTTTTGGTATGATTGCCATCAATTTGGATGAATCCAATTTTTCTCACATTATCCATTGTTAAGGACCAGCGGAAGCATAAAAGACTCTTTGCAATATATATGAGAATAAGAACTTGTCCAACATCCTCTTCACAAGGAGAAAATTCTTCATTTATAAGATGGAAGAAGGTGAAGACCTAATAGCTCATGTCAATAAGGTAAAAGCTCTTGCAAACCAACTTATAATTGTTAACAAGCCTTTAGAAGATGGTGATATTGTGATGATCTTGCTCATGAGTCTTTTCGAGTCCTATAACTATCTCATTGTGGCATTGGATTCCATCAAGATAAAGGAGCTCACCATGGACTATGTGATGGCAAGATTTGCACATGAAGTGACCAAAAGGAAAGAAAAGAAGCATCAAAGTGAAGATTTGGCTCTCTTTTCAAGACAAGGCAAAGGTAGCTATTCCAATCAACGAGACAATGTAAGAAGCAATGTGAGAACTTGCTTCATTTGTGAAAAACAAGGTCACTTTGCACGAAATTGCTACAAGGCTAAGAAAGGAGATAGATAGAATGCTAAAAATACATGTGATGAATTTGGAGGAGATGACTTTGCATTCATGGCAAGTGAAGGTACTTCTATGGCTGCCATGTCCAAATGGATTGTTGATTCGGGTGCTACCAAGCACATGACTCTATACAAGTATTCATTTGATACTTATGAGGCAATTCCAACAACAAAGGTTTGGTTAGGAGACAATGGCATAGTGCAAGCTATTGGAATTGGTTCCATTGTGGTGGAGATTGTTATAAAGAATCAAACCAAGAGCATCAGATTGAAAGACGTCCTACATATGTCAAAAATGAAGAAGAACCTTCTTTCGGTGAGCAAACTTGTTTCAAATGGTTGTAAGGTGCAATTTGATGTAAATGGATGCTTTATGAAGACAATGGAGGGAGATGATGTTTTAAAGGGCTTTAGAGATGGCAACCTCTACATTATCCTAGAAGCATGAATATAAAAGTCAAAGATAGAAGAAGTCTTTTGGGATAGCAACCACCTCCTATAAAAATGGGTGTTGGAAGAGAAGGTTATGTCATTCCACGCTTCTCTTATATGCAACCTTGGTGATCTCTACTTACTTCTGTTTTGCCTCTTGTGTTTCTTTAATAATTGGAGTGTAGAATTTTTTGTAATAACAGAATAACATTAATACAAGCAAGGAATGAATAGCAAATATTACACAATGTTGATGGAAAGATTAAAGAGAGTTGTACACCAAATAAGCTATTGCATATTCAATTTGGACTTAAAAGTTCTTGTACACCAAAAATTCCACTATTAATTAGTCACCATGCACTAAAAAATGCCTTTCCAAACATGAGGTACATAAAACTACCAAGGCAGTGAACCACTTCCTAGTCTAAAATTCACTACAAATTCAATTTAAGTCCGAATTGAATATGCAATAGCTTATTGTAAATCTGACATTAAGATACACCAATATAAAATATTTCAATTTAAAATATACAATACAAAAAAATTGATTGATGAAAACCTGAGAGCAAATCATCATGCACTCAATAATGAAATTTGTTTTGTTTTTTATTTTTATTTTTTTGAATACCTTATGACTTGAGAACTTGAAAAGCTTTGTATACACCAATAAAGAAGATATATAGAGAACTCACTAATGATGAAGATTAACTTTGACTTTCTCACTCAAAAAGACCAAGCAAAATGTGAAATATAACATACTAACTCCACATTCACACACACAATTAGAAGCACCTCCCGACAAACGCACCATTTATGTGAGGGTAAAATTCACTCCTCAACCCAAGTTATAAGGTGGCCTCAATTAAGAGTTGCTTATAATTTGTGGTGTGAAGTATATAGAGCAATAAACACCAATGAAGGAGAAGAACAACACAAAATAAGTAAAATATGTACAATTAAATAATTGCACACTACAAAACTAGTCACAGTCTGTTCACTAGATTTTCACCTAGTAAAAAGTAAAAATAAAAAGTAAAAATTATGTTTTCAAGTAGGTAATTTTTTATCTTTCCAATGATGTAAAAAACATGTAAATTTGAGTTATTATGAATAAGTTATCATAATTCAAAGTTAGAAGGTAAACAATAGAAAAAGTTAAGTAGAAATTTTTACCTCAAGGATAATTTGTTACAAGATCATGCGTTTGAACCCCACCAAGGCTCACAAGTAGTGTATATTGGTGTCCTAAAGGGGCTACGAGGCCTTAGTCTTATCCTCCTACCTACATCCAAGGTGCCACAACCCATATGAGACTTATGCACCTCCCTTCCTACAAGGACTACACTAGCTGCTGGTCCTCCTATTTTATACTAGTAGAACTAATAATTTTACATTTTTGACTTCACCACAGTGTTCAAACATACCCTATTAGCCTAGGATCCTTGTGTGGCCTTCAAATCTTGCTCCATTTCTTCATAATGGCTCCCAAGGTGGTAAAATTTATTTTTACCAAAGTCTTCAAAATTGCTCTAAAAATTCTTAATAAATTCTAAATAAATTTTAAATAAATTCTAAAAATCTCTATAATATTTTTAAGATGATAACATCAATTTAAGACTATATTATTCTATCTTGGAATTTTATTATAATAATAAAATCAATAAAAATTAACTCAAAATCCTATTTTTTACAAAAATAATTAAAAAGACATGAGATTTCTTTTTCATGCTTCTTCTACCTATTAAATAACATTTATAGGTTTTTAATGAGTAATACATGTAATTAGAAGGCCAATAAAGATATTGGTCTTAATAATTAACTCTTAATACTTAATAATAAGTAAAAATACTAAACCAACTAAAATAATTGTCTCCAAGATTTACTAAGAATCTATTTTTGTAACTTTTCTTCTAATAAGACTTTTATATTTATAAATACTTCTAAATTCTAATAAATACTTGAAAAGTCAAAAAGACTCTTTAACCATCATATTTTTATAATTAAATGATTTAAGACTATATTTTTAACCAATTGACCAATTAAGATTCATTGGTGGGACTCACACCAATCCGCATTACAATAACCATGCAAAATAGTGTTATCACCTCTAAGGCACAATTTAAAGTCTAATGTGCCTTTCAATTACGTCATGATCTTCTTGATGGTTGCCTAATGGATTAGTCTAGCTTTTAATATGTATTGACTTATAACACTTACTGCATATGCAAGATCCATCCTTGTGCCAACCATTGCATACATGAGGAAGCCTACTACTACCTTATATGGAACACCTTGCCATTCACCTTCATCTTTCGCAAATTCTTTGTCCGTAAGCTTCATCAACTTCAAATTTGCCTCCAAAGATGTTCCAATGGGCTTGCAATCTTCTATGTTGAATCGTTTCAACACTTCTTCAATATACTTTCTTTGACTTATTGTGATGGTCTTCTTAGCACAATCTCTCACAAATCCCACTTCTAAATAATAGTGAAGCTCTCCCAAATCACTCATCTCATACTCTTTTTCTAATTTTACCTTCAACCAATCCATCATTTTTAAGATATTGGTTAAGATGATCAAATCATCAATATAAAGGATAACAATCAACAAGAAGTCTTTTGATTACATCAAATACATGAAATGATCAGCCTCACTCTTTATAAATCTTTCATTCACAAAGAATGTGTAAATCGATTGATATCATACCCTTCATGATTGCTTGAGTCCATATAAGGATTTCTTCAACTTACAAACAAGATGTTGCTTGTCTTCTTCAACAAATCCTTGAAGTTGATCCATGTAGATGTCTTCTTCCAACTCTCTATTCAAGAAAGCCGTCTTCACATCCATTTGATGTATTTCTAAGTCTATTGCTACTCCAATTGCCACAATGATTCTGATAGTGGTGAATTTGACTACGTTGTCGTAATACGTGAAGTCTTGCTTGAGAATGCTCCGGGCACCTGGCTGTGGAAGATAAAAAGGAAATACGCCACAACAAAATCCTAACAATTCTAATAGAATCTTAAATAACTTCTATTAAACCTTAACAATATTTTTTAGCTTGATTCAATCTTAAAGAAATTATAAAAGAAGAATAAATGAGTCATACAATAATCATAATAGAAAATAATATATAAAATACTAAATTTAGAAAATACTAAAAATAGAATCTTAAAACCCTTCAAATCATATCAAACCCTAAGTCAAACCTTGATCAAACCCTAGTCAAATCCTAAGTCAAACCCTGGTCAAACCCTGGTCAAATCCTAGTCAAACCCTAAGTCAAACCCTGATCAAACCCTAATCCTAATGAAACCCTAACTCAAACACTGGTCAAACCCTAGTCAAATCCTAATCAAATCCTAAGTCAAATCCTAGTCAAACCCTAATCAAACCCTAATCCTAATGAAACCCTAATTCAAATCCTGATCAAACCTTAATCAAATCCTAATCAAATCCTAAGTCAAACCTTGATCAAACCCTGGTCAAACCTTAGTCAAACCCTGATCAAACCCTAACCCTAATGAAATCCTAACTAAACCCTAAATCCAAATCCTAATCAAATCCTAGTAAAATCTTAAACCCTAAATCCTAGCCAAGCCCTAAGTAATTTCTAAGGCAGTTTTAGAACCACTATAACTACCAAAAAAACCGTTGATCTTGATTGAAATTTTTCATACACCTTAAAAATTAAGTTAACAACAAACATACCAAGTTTGAAGAAGATCCAACTTACCAAGAAGAAGAAAAACTTATAAATTTGCTCGGGTATCAGCCGGCCTCCTTCTCCAATCTTCACGCCAATATACCAGTGCCTAAACCTCCTATTTGCATCGTTCTATTGCTTCCAAATTTCACGTGCATGTAGGAAATTAAGTCTTCTACACACACACATAAATTTCACCCCAATCCAACTGATAGATTGCTCAAAATCTGCGAAATCCTAACTAACCTTTAAAACCCAATTCCAGAGACCCCGACCTACATAAACTTCAATTACCTTTGATCGAACCTTTAGATCAATCTCAAATTTACAGCACCTTACAAGCACAACTGTATGCACAAATCCACAAAATTTCACTTGACAATATGTAACCAATCTTATAAAATCCTCAAAAATATAAACCCCAATATACTTCACAAACTCTAAAGTCTCCCAAATCAACTCTAACTTTGCAAAGCTCTTCTAAACTCAACTTTTATCCAAATCCTTCAAAACCAAAAAACATACAGACTTCCTCAAGTTTTTCTTCTAACCCCACTCTTCGATTTGCAAAAAGACCCCGCATCCGCCGTAGGCACGTGGTTTTGTGCCCTGGGGTCTGGTTTCGTCCCAGGTTCTTAACCGGCCCTCTCCGGGTATCAACTCTTGTAATTTTGAGGTAAATTTCTCTAAAACCTACTCTTAACTCCTTACTTAACATGCCTATATCAATTATCTTTCTAATCTACCTTGCTTTACCATATTTATGGCTATACAAAGTAAGTAGAATTCTTTTTTATAAAAGGCAACATTAGCACCTTTTAAATTTTTACTACCTCCTTGTCTATTATCTATTTTTCTAAGATAATTTTCTCTAATATTTTCATTTGAGTTCTTCTATAATATAATCACTCCTTCCCTCTTTCACCTAATGGTCGTATTACTACACGACAACGTGAGCATATGTCTTATTGAAATCAACACCAGCAACTTGTGAATATTCTTTTGTAACTAATCTTGCTTTATATCTCATAACTTTGTCCATTGCATCCCTCTTGGTTCTAAACACCCACTTACAACCAATTGAAGACCGATTGTGTGGAAGTTGAATCATTTCCCATGTTTCATTGTTTATGAAAGATTTGTATTCTTCTTCCATGACCTTCTCCCACTTCATAGTATCCGTGGACTTTATTGCATCACATAAATTCAATGGATCAGCAAGGAGTGCAACATTGGCATGTACTTCACTTACTTGAGGAAAAATGTAATTCTTCCACCATTCACGAAGTGGTCTTCTTTCTTTCATAGGATATCTCCTTTCATTTGAAGAAGATTCACCTCCATGCACTCTTCCAACTCTTTTTTTTCTTAAAGCTTATCTCTTCTCAGTCAAAGCTTCATACTCGTCATCATCATCATCTTCAACATCTTCATTTCCTTCAGTGATGGTCTTAACTATACTAGAGACTTTCTTCTCTATCTTCTTTGGCTCTTCACCTTCATTACCATCTTCATTGCCTTCATCTTCTTACTTTGTTGCTGAAATTGAAGATGTGTCTACAAATACACCATTACTCCCACTTGGACACATCTCCAAGTGTTCACGAGCACCCTTCTGTTCTAAAAATTCAACATCACGACTTTTGATGATCTTCTTGGTATCCAAATATATAAACTTTTATGCCTTGGTACCTTCATAATATCCAACAAAATACACATTTTGTACCTTTTGCATTAAGTTTGGACCTCATACAATCTGATACCTCTACAAAAGCAATAGATCCAAAAATCCTCATGTGTAAAATATAAGATTTTTCCTCACTCCAAGCTTCTTATAGAGTCATTGATGTGAGTGCACTTGTAGAATATTTATTCTTTGTGTATATTATATTTACCACTGCTTCCGCCCAATACTCATGCTCAAGATTTAAGGCATGAAGCATACTCCTTGCCATCTCCACAATGGTTCAATTTGCTCTTTCAACAATTCCATTTTGTTTTGGAGTATAGGGAGTGGAGGTTTGTCTTTAAATACCTCAAATCTTCAAATATTCATCAAAATACTTTGACACGTATTCACCTCCATTATCCGTCCACAACACCATGATCTTACACTCACATTGTTTTTCTACAACCGCCACAAATTCCTTAAACCTTGACAAACACTCACTCTTGGCTTTTGAAGATGAAAATTCACACCTTCTTTGAAAAGTCATCAATAAATATGACAAAGTATCTTGCTCCTCCTAATGATGGCATTCTCATGGGTCTACAAATATTGGAATCCACAATCTCCAACAACTTCCTTGTACATGTAGCGACTCCACTTATAAATGAAATTCTTTGTTGTTGACCTTAAATACAATCTTCACAAGTAAAAATTATAGCATTGTTGTATGATTCACTAAGATCCAAACCACTTACGATGGATTCCAGATCTTTTATACTTTTGAGATTCAATTGGCCGAGGCGTCGATGCCAAATGCCAAACTTATTTTGATCTTGTGAAAAATTAGCAAATGTTGTAACTTTAATTCCATCGACTTTCTTACAATCAATGAAGTAGAGGTTGCCATTTCTAAAACCCTTTAAAACATCATTTCCCTCCATTGTCTTCACAAAGCATCCATTTACATCAAATTGCACCTTACAATCATTTGAAACAAGTTTATTCACCGAAAGAAGGTTCTTCTTCATTTTTGACATATGTAGGACGTCTTTCAATTTAATGCTCTTGGTTTGATTCTTTACAACAATCTCCACCACATTGGAACCAATTCCAATAGCTTGCACTATGCCATTGTCTCCTAACCAAACCTTTCTTGTTGAATTATCTCATAAATATCAATCAAACACTTGTACGGAGTCATGTGCTTAGCAGCACCTGAATGAATAATCCATTTGGACATGGCAACCGTAGAAATACCTTCACTTGCCATGAATGTATAGTCATGTCCTCCAACTTCATCACCTGCATTGTTAACATTCTCTCTCTCTTCGCCTCAGAGTAATTTTGCAGCTTTAACCGATTTTTTCATTAAACGGGAGTTAAAGTTTCATCGCTTCAGATTGGCCACCTTGGTTGGAATAAATACCTTTGCCTTCGCTCTTTAAAAGAGAGTTCAAACATTCACTTCAGATGTTCTTTTCTTTTCTTTGGCTTCACCATTGAAAGTCTTGGCGCTACATGGGCCTACGTACTTTTTATCTCAATGACTTCAATGCCACAACGGTGGAAGTTGGTAGTATTTACGTACACTCGTGAGCAAGGTCATAACAATTTCACCATCTTCTGTTAATTAATTATCAATCGCAGTTACTCATAAAGAAATTATAATTTATCGACGAGGGAAGACGGCGCCTTCAATATCCTCCATCTTATAAGGAAATAATTTCATACAGGATCGCTAAACAAGTTCTCGTCTTCACGACAACAAGAAAGAGAGCCTTCTATTACGCCATACTGGGTAAACAGATGAAGTGAGAAAAGTTGGTTTCATCCAAATTAATGGCAATCATGTCAAAAGCCTTTTTTTCATGTCTTTTAAAATTCTTTTGCTCCTTCATGTCAGCATCCATGCTTGGAAGGTCTTCACTTTCATCTACAAAGTTCCAAAGGTCCAAAGACGCCAACAAAAGCTCTATTTTGACCTTCCAATGGTAGAAATTGTTGTCTCTAAACTTTTCAATCACTGTCAAATCTTCACCCTCACTAGGAGTTATGTCTAAGGAATAGTGTATCAAAAAACATTGAAAAAAGAAGTCTCTATGTGATCAAAATTATCAAAACAATTTTACACTAGCAAAATCTCAAAATGCCCTCTTATGAATAAAAGAGTGGTTTCTCACTTAAAGCACTCTCTACTCAATTTTTATAGCTTCTTACAAATATAAGTACTCTCATATACCTCACAATCACATTCTTTCACTCTTTCAAGTCATTTTTACATCACATATATAAGACATGTGAAACAATTTCACCAACACAAACGTCACTATTAAGGTTTTGTTCAAAGATCTTATATTCATTATTTAGAAAGTAGAGCATCCACAAAGCAATGTAAGAGATTTATAAGGTCAAAATCACAACCTCCTTATGTCAAAATTCTAATATTAGCAAAATCTCATAAGATCTATTTCACACAAAAGCAACAACAAGAAAATAAATTCAACTTACTAGGATAGCATAACAAAGTGTGTGTAGGCCCACAACCTATTGAAGAAACACAAGAGATAAAACACAAGTAAATAGAAATCACCAAGGTTGTATACAAGAGAAGTGTGGAATGAGATAACTTTCTCTTCCAACATCCATTACTTATAGGAGGTGGTTGCTGCCCCAAAGAACTTCTTCCACCTTTGATTTTTACACACATGCTCCCAAGATCCTATGGCATCTTTTGTACCTCGAAAGTATCTAATGATTTTAAGATCCTTTTGGCATCTCTTGTACCTCGAGGATATCTAACGTGTCAAAAGAGTATCCTATGTCATGCTCTAATTATTCTTACCTAATTTTTAGGATATTTCTTAGTATATATTTTATCCTCTTGACTTTGACTCTTCTCCTTTGACCGTATCCTATATTAATAGAATGTCCTTTCTATATGTTAAGAGTCAACCTTTGATCATTACTAACTTATCTAAGCTAATATCCTTTACTTGGTAATTTATTTTACTTTTATTATTATTTATTTATCACAATAGAGTGTATACTTATTAAAGTGTAGAATTTTCTGCAGTGAGAGAATAACATTAATACAAGCAAGGAATGCACTGTTGTGATATAATACAACTATTAGGTGAAAGAATGTGGAAATAGTATATTATAGAAGATCTTAGTTCAAAATATTGTAGCAAATTATCTTAAAAAAATAGATAATAATAAAAAGGGAATAAAACTAATGAGTGTTAATGCTGTCTTTTTTACAAATGAGCTTCTATTTACTTTGAAGGGCCATAAGTAAGGCAATACAAATTAGATTGAGAAATAAAATAGTGTAGGCACATGTAGGAGGGAGTTAAGAAGAGGTTTCAGAAAAATTTATTACAAAAATCTCAAAATATATACCCGAAAAGAATTGATTATGAGCGAGGCTCGAAATCAAATCCCAAGGCTCAAAATCACGTGCCTATAGTAGATCCGGGAGGATTTTTGTAGACTAAAGATTGGAATTAGAGAGTGGACTTGAGAGGTTTGGTATACAAGTTAATTTTGAATGATTTGGATAAGAAATGACTTTGTAATAGCTTTGCAAAATTAGGCTTGTTTTGGGCAACTTGGGATTTTGTGAAATAAAATAGGATTGATGTTTTAGGCAATTTCAGAAGTTTTACAGCAGATCCACAACTAAAATTTTTTGGATTTTTGGATATTATTGTTGTTAATGTGTGTTATAAATTTGAGCTTAATCTAATAGTTTAATTGTACATAATTGGGATTTAAGTGGGTCAAGGTCTCGAAAATTAAGTTTTGAAGGTTAGTTAGGATTCTTGAGATCTTGAGCAATCTGTTAGTTGGATTGAAATAAACTTTGTTTATGCGAATAGTAGACTTGTTTTCCTATACACATGAATGATTTGAGACTGATTAAACGGTGAAGAAAGGAGAAATCAACATTAGAAGATCAGCATCAAGGTTGGAGAAGGAGACTGGCCAACACCTGAGAAGTTTTTAGGATTTTTCTTCTATTTGGTAAGTCTGATTTCCTTCAAATTTTCTGTGCTTGTTGTTGAATAAGAGGTTGAAAGGTGTACAAAATTTTAAGTATGATCAATGGTCTAATCGACAGATATTGAGGTTCTAATTTTTCATAGGACTGATTTGAATTGATTAGAATTCGGTTTAAGATTTGGTTAAGATTTGGTTTAGGATTTAGGATTTGTTTAGGATTTGATTTAGGATTTAGGATTTGATTTTAGGATTAGGGTTTGATTTAGGGTTTGATTTATGGTTTAAGATTTGATTAGGATTAGGATTTGATCAAGATTTGATTTAAGATTTGACTTAGGATTTGACTAGGGTTTGACTTAGAATTTGATTTAGGATTTGACCTATGGTTTAAATAGGATTTGACCTAGGATTTGACTTAGATTTTGACTAGGATTTGACTAGGATTTGATTAGGGTTTGATTTAAGGTTTGACTTAAGACTTGACTTAGGATTTGACTTAGGATTTGATTTAAGATTTAAGATTTGATTAGAATTAAGATTTGACCAAGGTTGACCTAGAATTTGAACAAGGTATAATTTAGGATTTTAAGATTTATATTTTTAGTATTTTTTAGATTTAGTATTTTATATGTTATTTTTTTTTATGATTAATATATGATTCATTTACTCTTCTTTTGAAATTTCTTTAAGATTGGATCAAAGTTTGATTAATATTGTTACGGTTTAATAAAAGTTGTTTAAGATTCTATTAGAGTTGTTAGGATCTTATTATTGTATATTTCCTTTTTTTCTTCCACAACCGAATGCCCGGAGCATTTTCAAGCAAAATTGCACGTATTACGATAGCGTAGCAAGCATTATACAATGTCGATGGAAAGGTCGAAAAGAGTTGTGGACAGAGAAGAAAATATCTGAAATATGAGAAGTAGGAATAACTATAATTCTATACTTATTTTATATAAAATTTATAATAAATATTTATATAAAATTTATTTTATAAGAATTTTATAAATTTTATATAATACTTATTTTATTATTATAAATTATAAGAATTTTTATTATAAATTATAGTAAATATTTATTATAAATTTTATATTTTTATAATAAAATAAGTAAATATTTTTATTATATTTTTATTAAAATAATTTATTATAATTTTTATTATAATAACTATAATATAATTATAATTTATATATAATAAAAATTATAATAAATTTATAATATTATAGTTATATTTTAGTTATAATAGTCCAAAATTATAATAAAAACTTATTCTTAGTAACTCGGATTTATGTGTTTTTCATATCATTGGAAAGATAAAAAAAAAATTGTATTAAAAAATATAACTTTTATTTTTTATTTTTATTTTTTTACTAAGAAAAGATACAGTGAACAGACTATGACCTAATTTTAAATTATACACTTGCTTGATACCATTTACTTCACTTGTTTTGTGTTATTCTAATTATTTCCTTCACTGCGTATCGATAATTATAAATAACTTTTAAATGGGGCCATCTTGTAATTTGGATTGAGAAGTGAATTTTATCCTCACGCTATTATAAAATTTATTTTTTATTCAAATAACTAGAAAGACATGAGATTCTTTCTCATGTTTCTCTTAAATATTAATTAACATTTATAATTTTTTATAAATAATACATGTAGATAGAAGGCCAATATAGATATTGATCTTAATAACCAATCTTTAATACTTAATAATAATTAAATATTAAATCAACTAAGATAATTACCTCCAAAACTTATTAAGCTTCCAATTTTACAACTAACATTCTAATTTTCTATTTGTTTATAGATTTTTATATTACTAATTATATCTTTTGATTTTAAATATAAAAGAATATATTTTTTTTATTAAATATCTAAGTGAATCATTTTGATGATTTACAATAAAATTATTTATTTGAAAATTTCATAAATGATTTGATCAAAAGTACAAGATTGAAACCAGAAAGAGCACAAGATTTATGGTTGTGATATTAATTCCACAATAAATACTTTAAGAATATATTTTTTATCTTTAAATTATTTTTATAAGAATATCTAGTAAAAATATATATTTTCTATTATTTATTTATAATTATTATATTTTTATGCTATTTTAAAATAATTTATATATTTTATATTTTATATATATTATTTAAATATAATTCAAAGATTACAACTTGTATTATTTTTTTGGATGGATATTCATAATACAATCAAATATTAATAGGTTCTAAAATTTACCATAAGAATAATTAATGGTTTTTTTATTAAAAACTTTTTTATTGTACAAAAATTTAAAAATTTATATTTTTTTAAATTATTGAGTGAATCTCTTCTTTTTTATACATATGACTTTAAATAAAGATAAAGGATTAAAGAAGTAACCATAGTGTTGATAAACTCTTCAATAAATTACATCTATAGAGCGTGGATGGCTTACATTAGACTAATAAAAATTGATTGAACTTAATCTTGTAATGACTATTTAATATATTATCAAGTGCATCTCTCCAAATTCATTATTAGTAAATAGTAGACACAATTGAAATGCTTTACAATTGATCCTCATAAGATTCTATCTATTATAATAACATCATATCTTATTAACAAAATCCTATTTATAATAGGATTTTAATGCACATTCCTAATCTACTTTCTACAATAAGATGTCTTGTTGTTCATATATAGAAGTCAATATTCCTATTTGCTATATAATCTAAGCTATTATATCTTCTACTATACTTTATCTTATTTTTTTGACAATGAGTAACTTTCTATAGCAAAGATGTGAATCATTAAATTGACTTATTAGTTGTTTTAAAAAAAATATATGCATTTAGAATATTCAAATTATAATTATAAAGTAAAAATATGTTTAAAGGATGTTAAATGAAGAATAATATATTAATAGAGAAAAAATAGAATCTTAATAAGTCTTGGAAGTAATTATTTTAGTTGATTTTATATTTTTTTAATTATAAAAATTAATAATTAATTATTGAGACCAATGCCTATATTGACCTTATGTCTATATGTATTATTTATTAAAAACATATAAATATAACTTAGTAGATAGAAGAAGCATGAAAAATAAACCTCATATCTTTTTAGTTATTTATATAAAAAATAAGATTTTGAATTGATTCAAATTGATTTTATTATTATAAAAAAATCACCAAGATAGAATAAAATAGTCTTAAATTGATATTATCATCTTAGAAATATTATAAAAAAAAATTTAATTTATTTAGAATTTTTTAGAATTTTTTAGAATAATTTTAAAGACTTTGGTAAAAATAAGTTTTACCACCTTGAGAGCCATTGTAAAGAAATGGAATAAGATTTGAAGGCCATACCAAGTTTTTAGACTAATTGGATGTTTTTAAACACCATGATGAAGTCAAAAATACAAAAAAAATAAGTTTTACTAATAAAAATAGGAGGACTAATAATTAATATAGTCTTTGTAGGAAAGGAGGTGCACAAGTTCCATATAGGTTGTAGCACCTTGGATGTAGATAGGAAT
The DNA here is from genome assembly GCA_036785485.1 of Physcomitrellopsis africana. NCBI lineage: Eukaryota > Viridiplantae > Streptophyta > Bryopsida > Funariales > Funariaceae > Physcomitrellopsis > Physcomitrellopsis africana. The sequence continues at coordinate 7,637 of JAWRVF010001852.1, read as the reverse complement.
ATAAGACTAAAGCCTTGAGGCCAATCTAACACACTCTTATATACTACTTGTGAAACTTGGTGAGGTTCGATTTCTTGATTTCTTAAACAAATTATCTTTGAAGTAAAAATTATTTACTTAATTTTTTTATTACTTTCTTTTTATTTTTAAAATATTATAATTCACTCACAATAACTTAGATTTATATGTATTTTATATTGATAAAAAAATAAAAAAATAATTTATTCAAAAATATATTTTTTATTTTTTATTTTAATTTTTTATTAAATAAAAATTTCATGAATAGATTATAACTAGTTTTGTATTATGCAATTGCTTAAATTATACATATTTCACTTATTTTATATTTTTTCTTCTTTTTTTCTTGTTATTTATTTCTTTCTATTTATACCACCAATTACAAGCAACTCTTAAGTGAGGCCATGTTATAATTTGAATTGAAAGGTGAAATTTATTTACATATTTTGATGCATTTACTGAGAGGTGGTACTTCTAGTTGTATGGGTGAATGTAGAGTTAATTAATGGTGATTGTTCTTTTATATTGACTTCTTAAGTAAGCATTTTTTGTTTGAAAAGATATTTTTTAGTGCTTGTTGATTATTTTTAATTGAATTATTTTAAAATAAAAATACTTAAAAGATAAGTTTGGAGTGATATAATTTCGATTTAAATTGCATCAATACCCAATTTGTGACAAATTTTGGAATGGGAAGAGGTTGTTGCCTTAAACAAAATATTATTGAGGTTGATTGTCACTTTCAAAGTATAAAAGGTGGAGTTTGTTTTTAAAATTTTATTATTGTCTTTTTTATAAATTTCTAATTGAGGGCCCATTTTTAATAGTTGAAAGATTTAATCACCTTCTTTATCCCTTATATTCCATCTTTTCACGAGAGACAAAAGATTGTTTAACTAAATAAGCAATCTTTTATTTTAACCTTGTAAATTTTTTTGTGGATGATCTTTTTTTAGTGGTATAAGGATTTGATCGCCCTCTCCATCCACCATATCTTTTTTTTTTCACAAGTGTAGGATAGAAAAGATTTTTCAATAATAAATTAGATTATTTATTCTACTAACAAAATAAAAAGAAAAAAAAATTAAAAAAAAAGAAATTATTCAAGATATCATACTTCTAAGATGAGCTTTTAATTAATCAATTTGATTGAATTTTAATTTTAAAAAATTAATACAAATTGTGGATTAAAGAATAAGATACACAAGATAAGAAGTGATATTAGAAAGCTAAATTTCAAGTAGTTCTTTGGCTCTTGTCAATTAATTTTAATTTTTTAAAATTCAGCAAATACATATAAAAACAAGGAGCAAGAGCTAAAAAATAAAAGATAGAATTTGAAAAGAAGACATAAAAGAGACAAGTCCCTAATCTATCTTATAGACATAGATATAGAAGATAGTTAGAAATTTTAATTTATTAACTTTAAATCCTAAGCCTTACTTGAAACGTTTAGCTCAGATCAATTAGAGGGACAATATATATTTATATTCACTTTATTAATAAATTTTAGATTGGCTAGAGATGCAATAAGATGAATTCTTCTTCAAAGTAGTATGCATTAATCACAAAGAACCTTTTTTATTACGTAATCTTTTATTATAGATATAAGATTTATTCTAATAACTATCTAAATAATATAAATAGATAAAAATAAATATAAATAGATAAAATAAATAAAAATAGATTAATTTATTAATACCTTATAAAAAAACTTTTTAAAAACTTCACAAATATAATTTTATCTTTATGCATGTTTTTAGGTGATTGATAGATTAGAAATTTGGTCAACAAGTGTCATGAATATATTTGAAGTCACCACATTCTAAAACCTTCCATAGTCTTTTAGAATCTTTCATAGTTTTTTAAAAACTTCTATAATCTTCTAAAATCTTTTGGAACCTTCTTCATTCTTTTAAAATCTTCTACAGTATTTTAGAATCTATTAAAATCTTCTTTAGTCTTCTAAAACTTGTTTCAATCTTTTAAAATCTTCTTCAATTTAAAATTTTTTTTAAAGATATACTTAGAAGGTTTAATGGGATATAGGTCTTAAAACGTTCAATAGGATATGTTTATTTGTTATAATTTGATTCTTTTTTTGGAGAAAAAAGATTATTTCTTTTTTAGAATATATCACTATATTTTAAAAATTATAGATTATCCTATTTTAAATTAATATTATTTAAAAATATTTTTTTTAATATATAAAAATTAAATTAATGGCTTATTGATTTTTTCAATATAAGCAATGTGAGAACTTGCTTCATTTGTAAAAAAATTAGGTCATTTTGTATGAAATTGCTGCAAGGCCAAGCAAAAATAATAGAAAGAATGCTAACAATGCACGTGATGAAGTTGGAGGAGATGATTATGTATTCATGGCAAGTGAAGGTACCTCTATGGCTGCCATGTCCAAATAGATGATTGATTTGGGTGCTACCAAACACATGACTCTATACATGTGTTCATTTGATATTTATGAGTCTATTCCAATAATAAAAATTTGGTTAGGAGACAATGGCATGGTAGAAGCCATTGGAATTAGCTCTATTGTGGTGGCGATTGTTGTGAAAAATCAAGTCAAGAGGATCAGATTGAAGGAAGTCTTATATGTGCCAAAGATGAAGAAGAACATTCTTTTGATGTGCAAACTTGTTTCACATGGTTGTAGAATACAATTTGATATGAATGGATGCTTTGTAAAGATGTTGTATGGAGATTCTGTTTTGAAAGGCTTTAGAGATAGCAATCTCTACTTCATCAAATATAAGAAAGTGAATGGAATTGAAGAGGCAGTATTTGTTGAATTTCCACAAGATCAAAACAAGGTTGGCATTTGATATAGATACCTTAGTCATTTCAATGCCAAAAGTATAAAGGAGTTCAAATCCATAATAAGTGGCTTAGATCTTAGACAATCATGCACCAATTTTACTTGTAAAGGTTGTATTCAAGGCAAACAACAAAGAGCTTCAGTTCCAAGTAGAATTGTAACATGTGAAAACTGTTGAATTAAAATAATAAAGATAAATAAATAAAAATAAAATAAAATAAAGTTTTTTAGTAAAGGGTATTACCTTAGGTAAGTTGCTAATGGTTAAAAGATTAACTCTTGGTATATAAAAAAGAGCATCTTATGGACATAGGATATGGTCAAGGATAAAGAGTCAAAGTCAAGAAGATAAAATATCTCCTAGAGAATATCCAAAGAACTAGATAAGAATAATTAATATATGATATAAGATACCCTCGTGGTACGTAAGATACTAAAAGATCCTAAGATCATTGGATATCCTCGTAATACAAGCCAAAGGATCCTAAAGATATGTGTGTAAAAGTGAAATGTTAGAAGAAGTCCTTTAGAGCAACAACCACCACCTATAAATAACGGCTGTTGGAAGGGATAGTCATCTCATTCCACACTTCTCTTTATGTGCAATCTTGTCGATTTGTACTTACTTGTGTTATACTTATTGTATTTCTTTAATAGGTTATAGGCCCTCATATACTTTGTTATGCTATTCAAATAAGTTCAAGTCATTTTTTTGTTGTTGCTCTTGTGTGGAATAGGTCTTATGGTATTTACTGATGATAGAGATTGTATGATTTAAATTTATATTTTAGCATAAGGAGGTTTTGATTTTGATCTTATACATCTCTAATATTTTTTTGTGGATTCTCTATTCCTTAGATAGTGAATTGAAGATCATATAGAAAGATCTTGATAATATATATTGTATTGTTAAAGTTTGTTGCAATATCATTCTATGTTTTTATGAAAAAATAAATTAAGAAAATAAAGTAGCTTGAGTGTGAGGTTCATGAGAGTGCTCATATTTATTAAAAGCTATAAAAGTTGAATTGAAAATATTTGAAAGTTGAATATAAAAGTATTTTGAGTGACATACCACTCTTTTATTCATAAGAAGGCATTCTTAGATTTTGCTAGTGCAAAATTATTTTGGTGATTTTGATCACATAGAGACTTCTTTTCTCAATATTTTTTAATAAACTACTCCTAAGATATGGCTTCTAGTGAAGGTGAAGGTTTGAGAGTGATTGAAAAGTTTAGAGGCAACAATTTTTATCATTGGAAGGTCAAAATGGAGCTTTTGCTGGCATCTTTGGACCTTTGGGACTTTGTAGATGAAAGTGAAGACCCTCCAAGCATGGATGTTGATATGAAGGAGCAAAAGAACTTCAAAAGATGTAAAAAGAAGGCTTTTGGCATGATTGCCATCAATTTGGATGAAGCCAACTTTTCTCATATCATCTCTTACGAAAGATCAGTAGAAGCATTTTGATGAGTATTTGAAGATTCAAGGTATTGCAAGACAAACCTCCACTCCTTACACTCCACAACAAAATGAAGTTGCTGAAAGAGCAAATCGAACCATTGTGGAGATGGCAAGGAGTATGCTTCATGCTCAAAACCTTGGACATGAATATTGGGCGGAAGCCGTGGTAAATGCAATGTATACAAGAAATAGATGTCCTACAAGTGCACTCACATCAATGACTCCACAAGAAGCTTGGAGTGGGAAGAAACCTTGTGTTTCACATATGAGGACTTTTGGATGTGTTGCTTATGCAAAGGTACCAGATTGTATGAGGTCCAAACTTGATGCAAAAGGTACAAGATGTGTGTTTCTTGGATATTGTGAAGGTACCAAGGCATATAGGCTAATGTGCTTGGATTCCAAGAAGATTATCAAAAGTCGAGATGTTGAATTTTTAGAGCATAAGAGTGCTTGTGAGCACTTGGAGATGTGTCCAAGTGGGAGTAATGGTGGATTTGTGGACACATCTTCAAATTCAGCAAAGAAAGAAGAAGATGAAGCCATTGAGGATGGTGATGAAGGTGAAGAGCCAAAGAAGGTCTCTAGTACAGTTAAGACGAACAATGAAGGAAAGAAAGATGTTGAAGATGATGATGATGATGAGGAGTACCAACCTTTGAATGAGAAGAAACAAGGCTTAAGACAAAAGGGAGTTGGAAGAGTACATGGAGGTGAATCTTCTTCAAATGAAAGGAGATATCCTATGAGAGAAAGAAGACCACTTGGTGAATGGTGGAAAAACCACATCTTTTCTCAAGTAAGTGAAGAACATGCTAATGTTGCACTCCTTGCTGATCCATTGACTTTATGTGATGCAATGAAGTCCACGGATGCTATGAAGTGGGAGAAGGCCATGGAAGAAGAGTACAAATCACTCATGGACAATGGAACATGGGAATTGATTCAACTTCCATCAAATCGTGCTTCAATTGGTTGTAAGTGGGTGTTTAGAACCAAGAAGGATGCAATGGATAATGTTGTGAGATATAAAGCAAGATTAGTTGCTAAAGGATACTCACAAGTTGCTGGTGTTGATTTCAATGAGACATATGCTCCCGTGGCCAAATTCACCACTATTAGAACCATTGTGGCAATCGGGGCAGCAATGGACTTGGAGATGCATCAAATGGATGTGAAGACGGCTTTCTTGAATGGAAAATTGGAAGAAGACATGCTTGTTGATTTGTTGACAAAGGCATTAGTGAAGGATAGGCATGTCATGTTGACAAAGGCATTAGGTTTGAAAGCCTTTGACAATTAGCAAAGTGGGAGTATTGAGATAAATAAATAATAGTAAAAGTAGAGTATATTATCTTGTAGAAGATATTACCTTAGGTAAGTTGCTAATGGTCAAAGGATTGACTCTTGGCATATAGAAAGGGCATCCTATGGATATAAGATGCGGTCAAAGATCAAGAGTCAAAGTCAAGAGGATAATCCAAAGAATAGGTAAGAGTCATTAGTGCATGGCATGGGATACCCTCGAGGTACACAAGATGCCAACGGATCCCAAGGGGCATCTTAGTCAAAGTGTAAGAGTCATTAGTACATGGCATAGGATACCCTCGAGGTACGCAAGATGCCAACGGATCCTAAGGGACATATAAGTCAAAGTCAAAGAGTGGAAGTTGACCATTAGGGCAGCAACCACCACCTATAAGTATCGGGTGTTTGGAAGAGAGAGTCATCTCATTCCACACTTCTCTTTGTGTGCAACCTTGCTGATTTGTACTCATACTTACTTGTGTTATGCTTATGGTGTTTCTTCAATAGGTTATGGGCCCACACACACTTTGTTGTGCTATTCAAGTAAGTTTAAGGCATTCTCTTGTTGTTGCTCTTGTGTGGAATAGATCTTATGGTAGTTGCTGATGTTAGAGTTTGTATGATCTTAACTTCTTATTTGGCATGAAAAGGTGCTGATATTAACATCATACATATCTAACATCTCTTTGTGGGTTCTTTACTTCTTGGATAGTGAGTTGGAGAGCATATTGAAAGACCTTGATAGTGTCTTTGTTGAGTTGTTGAAGTTAGTTGGACTAACATTCATTTTTCATGAGATTGTGATTTGAGAGAAAGATTGAAGTTGCTTGTGAGGTTCATGAGAGTGGTCATACTGATTAGAAACTTCAAAAGTTGAGTTGAGAGTGTTTTGAGTGAAAAACCACTCTTTTGTTCACAAGAGGGCATTCTGAGATTTTGCTTGTGCAAAATTGTTTTGGTGTTTATTAACACATAAAGACTCCTTTTCTTGATATTCTTTGATACACTACTCCTTAGACATGGCTTCAAGTGAGGGTGAAGGTTTGAGAGTGATTGAGAAGTTTAGAGGCAACAATTTCTACCATTGGAAGGTCAAAATGGAGCTTTTGTTGGCGTCTTTGGACCTTTGGGACATTGTTGATGAAAGTGAAGACCCTCCAAGCATGGATGCTGATATCAAGGAGCACAAGGACTTCAAAAGACGTGAAAAGAAGGCTTTTGGCATGATTGCCACCAATTTGGATGAAGCCAACTATTGAGAAAATACCATAAGCATAACACAAGTAAGTATGAGTACAAATCAGCAAGGTTGCATACAAAGAGAAGTGTGGAATGAGATGACTCTCTCTTCCAAACACCCGATACTTATAGGTGGTGGTTGCTGCCCTAATGGTCAACTTCCACTCTTTGACTTTGACTTACATGTCCCTTAGGATCCGTTGGCATCTTGCGTACCTCGAGGGTATCCTATGCCATGCACTAATGACTCTTATACTTTGACTAAGATGCCCCTTGGGATCCGTTGGCATCTTGCGTACCTCGAGGGTATCCTATGCCATGCACTAATGACTCTTACCTATTCTTTGGATTATCCTCTTGACTTTGACTCTTTATCTTTGACCGCATCCTATATCCATAGGATGCCCTTTCTATATGCCAAGAGTCAATCCTTTGACCATTTAGCAACTTACCTAAGGTAATATCTTCTACAACATAATATATTCTACTTTTACTATTACTTATTTATCTCAATACTCCCACTTTGCTAATTGTCAAAGGCTTTCAAACCTAATGCCTTTGTCAACATGACATGCCTATCCTTCACTAATGCCTTTGTCAACAAATCAGCAAGTATGTCTTCCGTAGGACAATACTTCATGTCAATCACTCCCATTTCAATCTTCTTTCGTATGAAGTGATGTTGAACGTCAATGTGCTTGGTTCTTGAATGATGCTTTGGATTCTTTGCAAAAGCAAGGCATCTTGATTGTCACACTTCATTGGAGTTGC